>OZ024918.1:52067873-52082873 GCA_964017125.1 Flabesymbios commensalis | reverse complement strand
TATGATGTTATGAGATAAATTTGTTTATGGTATTTTGAGATTTTGCTTGAGATTTTGCTTGTGTGTGTTATTACGTGATATGCTAATTTATAATATCATGATATATGTTTCTTTGTTATTCTTGAGGTTGATCTTATTCAAAATCATGAAGTTTTTATTATCTAATTAGTCATTTTTTGTCGAAGGTGTCTTATCTGACTGTATATGTTTTCAGTAGCGGATTCAGGATCTTAAGATAGGGGCGCCGGGGTTTTTGGGACATGCTCCCAGAAATATATTGGTATATTTTGGCAAATTAAGGACATTTAAAAAAAATAAAAAAAAATAGGATCATAGATTCTGGTTTCAGGCCATAACGTGTGATCTGTTTGTATGTTTTAACTATTGTAGAAAGCGTCTGGGAGGGCCATCCTGTCATTATAGCAGGGTGTGCGCACACAGGCTACGTATCTTGCTAAGACAGGATGGTGAGGGCCGGCCCCGATGGCTCATTCGTATCGACTAGGGGTAACCTGTAACCTGGAGGTACCAGGGTCGAATCCCGGTCGGGCCGGATATTAATCATAGTGATTGTGCATATGCAGTGCTCCAAACTGTTCAAAGGCATGGAGTGTACAGTGCTGCCTATGGTACTGTGCACTATAAAGAACCTTGAAGTCATTCGAAATAAGAGTAGGGCATTATTAGTCTCGGCTCCGGGCTTCCTCCTGTCGCGATATTGTCATGATTGTGCAGTAGCGACGTAAAGCAATATTAACTCACGCGTCTGAGAGCTGGTATCAGACAACAATGTGCGATCTGTTTGTTTGTTTGTTTGTTTGTTTGTTTGTTTGTTTGTTTGTTTGTTTGTTTGTTTGTTTGTTTGTTTGTTTGTTTGTTTGTTTGTTTGTTTGTTTGTTTGTAGAACGCGTCTGAGAGCTGGTTTCAGGCCACAGTATGTTATCATATATGTTTGTGTTGTCATTGTAGAAAGCCTCTGACAGCTGTTATATGTTTGTGTTGTTATTATAGTGAGCCTCTGAGAGCTGGTTTCAGGCCACAGTATGTTATATGTTTGTGCTGTTATTGTAGAAAGCCTCTGAGAGTTGGTTTTAGGCCACAGTATGTTATATGTTTGTGTTGTTATTGTAGTGAGCCTCTGAGAGCTGGTTTCAGGGCACAGTATATTATATGTTTGTGTTGTTATTGTAGAAAGCCTCTGAGAGTTGGTTTCAGGCCACAGTATGTTATGTGCTGTTATTGTAGAAAGCTTCTGAGAGCTGGTTTCGGGCCACAGTATGTTATATGTTTGTGTTGTTATTATAGAAAGCTTCTGAGAGCTGGTTTCAGGCCACAGTATGTTATATGTTTGTGTTGTTATTGTAGAAAGCCTCTGAGAGCTGGTTTCAGGCCACAGTATGTTATATGTTTGCATGGTTTTTATTGTAGAAAGCCTCTGAGAGCTGGTTTCAGGCCACAGACAACGTGATGGATTTTCTGAAGGCTTCTCGTTATGGGGATAGCCGTAAGGTGGCAGCACTGATGGACAGTAACCCAGATATGGATCTAAACGCCAAGGACATGATGGGAAACTCTCCTATCATACTGGCCGTCAAAAACGACCATCCAGAGGTAAGATTGACTCCGTAACCAAAAACTTAACCTGGACGCCAAGGATATGATGGGAAACTATCATACTGGCTGTCAAAAACGACCATCCAGAGGTAATATAATATTGACCTCGTAACCCTTAGCCCTATATCTCTGATATCGACCACCGTATTTATGTAGCAAGTTTATAGAACTAAATGAATAGTAAGCCTATCAGTATTATTCAAATTGAGATGTGAACAGTGGGTGAGATTAAATCTGTAACCCTAACCTAAAATATGCCATAAATGCGACACTAGAGCTTTAAGGTTTAATATTAAATAATCATTATAGAGAGTACAACGCCTATTTTATATGTGCACTTTCAAATAAATACTGTGGTAATTTACTAAAGAGATGTGATGTGTTCTCAGCACTGCAATCTTCACCCACTTGAAGTTGTGTCTCGCTACCGCGACACGCAACTTCAAGCAGGTAAAAATTATTATTCTTTGTTTAATTTGAGACCAAACAATTGCAAATCTTGATGTTTAAACACTTATTTTATTCCAATTAACTGAGATGTAACTGCTAGTAAATATATTAAAAAGGATTATAGTTAAACTTTGTCATTTGTACTTTAACCCTTTAGCCGCCAAATTATTCCATTCGAATTTTCATCCACTTAAAGTTGTGTCTCCCTGACGCGATCCACAACTATAAGTGAGTGAAGATTATTCAGATTTGACAAAATGGAGGTAATTTTTTTCCAATTTGTATCATGTTTAAAAACTGATATGTAATGTGCTAATAAAAAATGTAAAATACGAATATGGACGGCACCGGCGGTTAATAGGTTAAGTGTTTAATTCTGTTGATGTAGGTTGTGGAGCGGCTACTGAAGAGGGTGGGATACAGAGCGATCCGGGAAGCATTGCTCCTCTCCATCAGCCTGGACCATCACCCCATCAGTGAGATGATCATACGCCATCCCCGCTACAAACCTGAGACCACCTCAGATGCCGCCCAAGCCACCCTACCCACAGAGAGGACGAGCGACGCTCTGGAAGTGCAGCTCGATGGAAGTGCTGACGACGCACTTTTTGCAGCAGATGTCACCCCTCTGGTGCTGGCAGCTCAGAGGAATCAGTTCGAGATTGTCAAGTTGTTATTCTCGATGGGAGAGAGCATCCAAGAACCTCATTCCTACTACTGCAGGTGTACTAAATGCCGAGGGGCGGAGTCTTTTGATGAACTTAGATTTGCCAAAACCAGACTGAACATCTTCAAAGGGCTTGCCAGTGAAGCTTATATATCTATCATCAGCCCTGACCCATTCATCTCAGCATTTGAGTTGGCGCACACACTTAGAGGAAACGCTAAAATTGAGAAGTATTTTAAGGCAGATTATAAGAAGCTGGCTAAGCAGCTTAGTGATTACACTCTCAAGCTGATGGACAAGGTGCGAGATGGTGTGGAGCTGGACGTGGTGTTGAATGAGGCTTATGGTACACCTTACAGCGACCTGGATAAGATGGCAAGGCTCAAACTGGCCATCAGGTATCAGGAGAAACTGGTGAGTATTAGCCATCAGATACCAGGAGAAACTGGTCAGTATAGTCATTGAGTTGTTATTCAAATTAGGGGGTAGAAAATCAGACTTCGGTCCATTTTTTCATCTTTTAAAGCTGGAAATTGTTTTGACTTTAAACACTGTTAAATGAATGAAACAAACACTCGAGTAGCACAGTGGAACAAATATATTTCCTGTATTGTTGCAGCTAGAAAGTCGCATTAGAGATTTACATACAACACTTTGGCTGGAAGGGCCGCTATCATTAAATGTATATTAATAACTATGTAATATGTCTGTAAGTAAAATGATAAACTTGACAAAGTAGTTGCCCAAGTGTATTTGGTTTTCTTAATAGTTGTAAATCGTTGAGACGCCACAAGCGTTGTTAGTTATGCTATTACGGAATCAGTGGAGCATGAAATTCCTTTGTGAGCAGAAGGCTTATGTCAGATATATGCAGGTATTACCAAGCCGTGGTGTAAAAAAACTATAAAACAAGTATTTGCCGTACACGTGATTGTGTTTGTATAGCTTCCATTACAGACCTTCAACAATGACCTTTACAACCTATGCCATCATGTAAATACCAGAGAATTGGCTCTATTCATTTCTAACTTTTATTAGAATAATGCGGATTAACCGTAAGAAAACCAAATAAAATATTCACGCTTATGACAAATCCGATCCCACCGTTTAACACCCAGAGGGACAAATTAAATGTTTTACATTACACAATATGTAACAGTATATAACAATTCATAGTTAAAGATGTTTAATACTTCACATGACTGCTGGGCATCGTAAACTGCTGATATAATTTTGTTTTAACGATGCATATTAGATGTCAACATTTGACAGGATTTTCAAGAAAATCATTTAAACAAATGAACAAAATTAATACTAAATATCTGTGGATAAGTGTAGAGTGATTACATTATTCGATTGAAACTGTGATTTCTAAAATAATGTATTCTAAAAGATCTAGAAATGCTAATAGAAAGATTGCAGACAGATCATATCTCAGTCGCCTTTGATGTCTAGTTAATTATGTCTGTTAAGTAAATATAATATTGTTCTGTTATTGCTTATATTCAGTATGTAACGCATTCGAGTTGTCAGAAGAAATTGACCCACATCTGGTACGGTAATAACCGACACTTCGCCAACCTGAACCCGTTTCTCAAATGTCTCTGGCTGCTGTCTTTTACTCTACTCTATCCATTCATGGCGGTGGTGTTCTGGATCTATCCAGGAGGAAGGGTATGTACTTTTAAATTATTATCATAGTCCATGCGGTGATATTCACTGTCAATCAATATAGATTTCAGCCTATGATATGAAATGAGTCTTTAAATATCAATATTTTCATATGTTTTGTCTCAAATTAAACAAATATAAGTGATTTTCACCCACTTGAAGTTTTGGGTCGCGACGCAACTTCAAGTGCGTGAAAAATTAAATTGACTAATGTAACGTATTAAAGGTGAGACGAAAAGAAAGGATACGATTTTATAAAATTATCAAGTGTATTCAGACGCATAACAATTGCAGTCAATACCAAACCTGGCTGATGTTTGAACAGCAATCGCTGACAGCAATGTTATAGCCCACATGTGATCATGTAAGAAAAACAAGGCTGTTCATATTTCGTTTGGTATGCAACACTCGTCCAATGATGATTGTCGTATTTTCTTGTAACAACCTGAAACAACACACCTCGCTTATTTAAAAAAAATGTAGACTCAATATTGGTTTGATGTACAGCCAGTGATGTAAATAAAACCGGCATCAACCCAGAATTAAGTTACTGTTGACCCACCTTCCACGTTAAACCGTCACCAGCTCAATGTCTCGATGTGGTTAGCGTAATATCACAATATATTATTACTAAATATTATATAATTCTGTTTTTCTTTTCAGGTGGGACGTTTTGTGTCCAACCCTATGGTCAAGTTCATATCCAGCTCCATTACACTTCTAATATTTGTTGGTCTAATAATAGCTTTTATGTGAGTATTAATATGGCAATTGAAGTATTTGGTCCAACAATATGATTACGATATCTACATAAATAGAAAACGTATACAATGGAAGCGCAATGTTAAATATTTATTATTACATAAAACTAAAATGGTGTAGTTTAAATCAGAAACGAACCACCATTTCTGTTGATTACCAGTGTTCAAGTTCAAATGTTAAGCCATGTAGGCCTACATCATTTCGCGGAAGGGGGGGCGAATGTGGTGGTTAAAGCCGCTTGCTTAGAAAGTCGAAAATCGCGGATTCGAACTCAGATCCGGCATTCAAGTATCAACGAAATAAACAAAAAATTCCCCTACTCACTCATAAAGATTTATTATTGTGCCCGAGATGTTGCGTGCTTGTTTGGAAAGTCGGTGATCGAAGGCTCGCGCCCCACTCTGGCATTCAAATTAAAAAAAATAAGATGTGTCTTTCTTGATCACTTACAAAGATTCAGTATTGTGAGGAGCCCCCGTGACCGGGAAGTAGCGTTAGCGTACTCGGTCTCAAATCGCCAGGGCACAAATTTCGAATTATGTGTCTGGAGGGCAGTGTCATCTCTTAATAAATTCATCTCACCATCCTCATTTATTCATATTACCAATGACATTTATTCTTATCACGTCGCCGTCACACTTATATTTAAAAATATGGGTTTTAGGCTACAGACAGATCCATCTCACTATCCTCTGTTGGCTCAGATTAGCATGTGTGTGCACATATGTGGCATAAAGCTCCATTCTTTATCCATTCATGTATTCATTGCAAAATTCAAACCACAACTAGTAACAGTTTCCAATCAATATGCGGCGCCAGCAATTAGGACTTGGTGTGATTCAGGATCCAAGATATATTTATTAAAAAAACAGGTACAATCATAAAAGGTAAAACCATATTTAAAAAAAATATGCCAAGGAGACCTCCCTTAAAGACACATTGTATGCATGTGGACTCTTCGAAGGCCCCACTCTACATTATTACTCTAGCGTACATCGTCAAAACCATGCCAAACTACCCAACAGACAATGGGGCGCGAAATGATTGTCAAAGGGAATATGTGCGGCTAATATATCAGTGACATGTCAACATATCTCCTACATAGTACTCGTGTACTGGCTCCAGTACGTAAGTTATCGTAAGCGAAATATTTAGTGTTTTGTGCAGTCGTATTGGTGAAGTTTGCACAAATTATTAAAATAATGAAATTATCACCGCCACCCCCCCCCCTCTCTGTATTATGACAACACATTTGTTTGAGCATCTATGTATTTTACATGACTGTGTTTATGTTTGTTAGTACTTTTTGGACAAATTTAAAAAATAATGAATTTGTACACCCCCCACCGATTTATGACTACAGATTTGTTAGAGTATCTGAATATGTTACATGACTGTGTTATTTTCAGCACAGACCAGGAGGCATCAGAGGGAATACGTCTGTCAGAGACGGGTAAGATGGGAGATCTATATCTACAATACGTTAACAGCTGTATAAAGGCAGACATAGAGCCTCTGGTTACAGACGTCTGGCTCAGATCCGATGATCTCAAGATCCTAACCATTGTCATCTCCGTCTATATACTTGGTGAGTAGAAACTAGGGATCATATACATATAATACACCCGTGACGCCAGTCTATTATTAAAACAGTAGATTCGGAACTACAAATTTACTGTTCTTTTTGATACTGGCCTGGTCGAGCACAATATACTGGTTTAACCATGCTACTACATTCCTAGTATTTTGCGGTCTACTATGATGACAAAGAAATTCCGATTGTCTATATCAAATCCTGGAACACATGTACTTATGTTGTGTCTTTTAATTCGACGGGTTCATACATACCTAAATATAGGGTTCTGCCTATAGGTCCTATATACTGAGTGAAAAACTAAGGTTTATATATACATACATACAGGGTTCTGTCTTGGCCCTATGTACTGGTTGAATAAAAAAAACTAGGGTGAATATATACCTAGATAAAGGTCTCTGTACCCGGGGTGTAGGCCTTATGTAATGTGTGAGGAAAAAAAACTAGGGTTTCTATTTACTTAAATAATACAGGTTTCCGTCTTGGTCCTATATACTGGGCTAGTAAAAACTAGTCTAAAGAGTGTATATACACCTAAAATACAGGGTTCTGTATATGCCCTATATACTGGCAGGATAAAAAGCTAGGGTATATATATACTTGAATACAGGGTGAGTAAACAGCTACGTTACAAACACGACACATTGTTCCAATATTGTTTTAATGTTGAGCCAGCGTCATCGACAGTGGATGAACAATAATTCAACATTGGGTCATTCGACATTGGGTCAACGTCACGTGTTCATTAGGTTCATCCAAAAAACCACAAAGTAAAGCTATGTCAGGGTGAGGACTCACTGAAAAACATGAGGTGTCATAATTGAGGTGAAACAATTATTATTTGTTACAAGCTTAATTGTATGCAATAAATAAACTTATCACGCACATTGACACGTGCAGGACAACCAGCTTTCATTTTTGATCGGCTCAATTAACTTTTCCCCCAATTTTTGGTGCCACTCTGTGAGGATGACTTATTACTGGGTTCACCTAGTGAGTGTGCAATATATTACTGCAATACATGTCTCAGGTTCTAGGTATCAAATATGTATTTAACAAAAAGATTAGATATTTGCACATGAGTGAAGAAAATGACATTGTTTGCATCCTGTTTCATGTACTATATCTAGCTATGACACCAGCTTAGTTTTTCGCATTCAATGTATACTGGACAAGTAAATATGACCCACTGTTAATGCTTTTCAGTATATACTGAAAATGTCAATATAGAACAATATATAGAAGCAAGTTACTTGTTAATATTTTTACGTGAAATGTACCTTACAAACAATATACTTGTGCAAAAAAATGACATATAGAAGCAATTCTGTGAATAAAACTTTCATTCGTCTAGAGTGGAATTGTGGCTCAACTAAGGCTGTTTTAAATGCATAGCTAGTCCATACATTTACTTAATAATATAGGGTATACCGGAGATAGCATCAATTATATTGCAAAAAAAGTGGATTTATTTATCTTTATGGCTTGCAAAATTTGACCTTACCAATTGCCCCTATTAAAGAAATACACATGCATTCAATTATTATGACTGTGTTTTTGTCGTACAGGTTACGTGTGGCAGACGTTGAAGGGTATTTGTCTGGAGAAGACCCATTTCTTTGTAGATAACTGGTACAATGTGATGGATGTGTTCATGTTACCTCTCTACACAGCGTCATTCATCCTCAGATACCTGTCCATTGTGGAGGTGAGTGAGTGAGTGAGTGAGTGAGTGAGTGAGTGAGTGAGTGAGTGAGTGAGTGAGTGAGTGAGTGAGTGAGTGAGTGAGTGAGTGAGTGAGTGAGTGAGTGAGTGAGTGAGTGAGTGAGTGAGTGAGTGAGTGAGTGAGTGAGTGAGTGAGTGATATAATAAATAAGTAAGTAAGTAAGTAAGTAGGTGGGTGTATGTGTTAAATCTGCAAAGACGGAGACACCTTTAGCTTCTATTTTATATGCAGGTTAAAGAAGCGAAGAATTATTATAGCCAGAAGAGTTCATGGCAAGACTTATTGACTGATAACAAGACAAATCATCTTTACTGGCTGGATGCAGGTAAGATGACATTCTAAATAGACATTAGAGTCGTCAGAATCTGACGTCTTTTGATGTCAGATTCTGACGATTTAAGTCAATCCCCGCACTGTAAGAGTAAAAATATTTCTAATGGCCACAGACCCATAACATAGGTATTCAAATGAATCGGAATAACCATTTATGGTGATTTCAAATTTAAAAAACCCCTGTGCTCGCGATGTTTTTTCACAAATTAATTCAGCGCTTTAAGGGTTAACCCTTGTACGGCTAGGTCTGTACATATAAGTTCACAAGCAAGAAACAAATAAAAAAATGCACTAAAATCAATTAAATATTTTGTGATATATGCTCACGATAGCTTTTTCCAACTTCCATTCTCCCTGGAGTATGGCATGCTATTACAGGTTTTTTATCTAAGGCTGGGAATAAGATTTGTTTATGAATACTCGAATGATAGACATATTGGTGACATTTTGCACACAATGTTCTCTGGTCACCCCAACGCCCCAGAGAAAATCATAAAGATATGTTACATAGTTTAAAAGTTGGTCGCTTTGTAATAAATTGATCAAAATGGTCACGTTTCATCGTCAATGTGAAGGAAGAAATGTATTACTGACAATGGTCAAATTTTTGATATACACAACATCATTCCACAATAAATACTCAGGGGGTGTTGGGGTGAGCTGATAAATGTTCCCATTTTAAATAAAAATGCAGAGAATGGAAAGAGAGCTAGGCCTACTCCCATCATGTGGTGCAAAACATTAATGTATCTATTGCTTTACAGATCGTTCTAACTGGGATCAATGGGACCCTCACTTCCTGTGTGAGGCCATGTTCTCACTGGCTAACCTTCTGGTGTTCATGAGGCTGTCCTTCATGCTGGCTGCCAGTGAAGTTGTTGGACCATTACTCATCTCTCTCAAAAGAATCATCAAAGTAGGTTGGTTTGTCATAGTTTATCATAGCTAAACTTGTGTCCTGCTGAGCCGGTATATATAGCTACCTTGTCATGCATGATTAATATAAATTACACTATTTGTTGTGATTAAAATCCAGCTGGTCAAATAATTCAATTTGAAAGATAGCAATTGTTTACAAACAATACTCTTTTGCGTTATTTGATCTAGTGTGATCTCTAGCTGTAGTGACCTCTACTGATTTAAGATAACATAACTATATATTAGTCACAATGACTTAATACTTTTTCGTTTGGTCATGAACATAATATGAAGAGGTATGTTATCATGGCTGCAACTCTGTTTACAGAGAAAAGCTATTAGAATAATTCATAAGGCGATATATTCTTGGCACTCCGACGCTCTATTTAAAAAAATACATTCTCTTAAATTCAAAGATCTTGTTGGGTTCAATGTTCTCAAATTTTACTATAAACTTATGAATAACTAACTTCCAGATTACTTTCTACATTTAAACACAGTTACCTGAGCACAAACTCATAATGATAATACTCGTCTTAGAATAATGTTAGACAGATTCAGCGCAGGCATAAATTTCTCCGGAAACGCCTTCATTATGAAACTGCTAGAAGTGCAAACAATACTCCAATAAATAATCTTGAATGGGTTTATTTTATATATAAAAAGCCATCTGTTGAAAATTTACCCCGACGATTGTTATCTGGAATACTGTCATATCTGTAGCAGGCAATAGTATAACACCTTTGTTATCTTAACACAAGTAGTTCTCATCTAAGTGATTTTCTTATGTTTATGTGAATTAATCCATATTATAATGCAACGTATATCTATTTATTGATGCAAGTTTTCTATGTAAATATATACATTTTAATATTTAACATCTTTGTCATTGTTGTTCATTTTTCCTGTAATATGTTTATTATGTAATTATGTACATTAAAAGGTGGTCTCCATGCCAGCGATTGTTTCAATTTTAATGGAGAACTCCTGCAACTCATACGTTTTATTTTGAATAGCAATCATTAATCATATTTATTTATAAATAATTATTAGTCATCATGTCTGATTTTTTATGGCAAATAAATCATTCTGTCTGTTCTTATGTCTGCCTTTTGGCTTTGCACGGCAAAACTGGCTTTGCACGGCAAAACTTATTAATTTCCTAATAAATTTACTACACAAGACTACACAAAAGAATAATTAACTTATCACGCTATAGTCTTGCAGCTCAAATATGATTTTTGTTATTTTCAGAACGTACTGGTGTTTAGTGTATTATTTCTTCTGGTCATCATATCGTTTGGTGTGGCATTTCATACTCTATATTGGTACTACGACGAAAACATCAGAAAAACGTCAGAACAGCCGGACATTCAAGACGCAACTACAGCGGAAATGAACTTTGGCCAGTAAGTCTGTATAATTTATGATAGTTAAAGTCATTTTGTCAGTAGAAGCAATAGGGTAATTAACATTAACCCTTTAACCGCCAAGTTATTCAATCTGAATTTTCACCCACCTGAATTCGTGTCTCGCTGACGCGATCCACAACTTCAAGTGAGTGAAAATTATTGAAATTTGGCAAAATAGAGGTCAACTGTTTTCAAATATTGCTGATTGATGTCACATTTTATCTTTGTCACATGTTTAAAAGGTGGTACTTAATGTGCTAATAAAAAATGAAAACCCGAATATATGCGACACCGGCGGTTAAAGGGTTAAAAACGTGTCAGTGCATACAAAATAATAACTGCCGGGACATATTTTTTTGTTTTTTGTGTGTCTCACCCACTGGGCACGCGACGTTGTTGCGACGTTCAATCAGCGTCAATGACGTCGATTCAACGTCGTAACAAAGTCGTGCGCAATCGTCCAAATTCCAACACCACCGGGAATTCTACAGAAATCCATCCGGCCATTACGATGACGTCACATCCAGTGTTTTCCCTCGACATTCCATAATAAATAGTCATGGCTTGTTACACTGACAACTGACTTCGAGATTCCGACGAGGAACGGGAATTGGACGTATTTACTGATTTCCCCACTTGCTGTTTTCCATTCATGAAATATGAAGCCTTATACCACGGATAATAGTATGTGAAAACCCACTAGTTTAATCAACAGTACCCACGGAAGCATTGAATAAAGAGGACGCAATGTTAATGGGGGTCTCATTTAAATGAAAATAAAAGCTCAAAATTTTAAGAAAACTACCGAAATCCTCTGAAATAAAATATCCTACGTGTTGTGAATTCTTGAAAAAAATAAGTTTGAAATATATTGGTGAAAAACGCTATATCTTATCATGACAGCCTCAAGGTGAATGATAAGGTCCCTGATTAGATTAACATTTTAAGCCCTCACGCTGCATCAACGCATCATTGTACATCCCAGGAAACCTTCTAAAACTAAGGTGTTTTAGAAGGAAAATTTCCATGAAACGGTTTTATCAATACACAGCAAATTATTGTATTTAACCCTTGTCCTGCTAGACCCGGATATATACGGGGTTAAGGATGTTTTAGATCAATGAAAATATCAGTTAATTTTTATAAAATAGTTTTTAGTAGATGCTTAGTTGATCCAATAATTTAATTTCAGACAATGTCATGTCTATTTTTCATAAATAGTAATATTTTTCGTCATTTGAGGCTGGAAATTGCGTTAGCAATTCCAGCTTCAAAAGACGAAAAATACAATTAAAGCAATTCAGCAGGACATGGGTTAAGTATTCATCCACTTCAAGTCATCTTCATCAACTACAAGACGAGAATTGCGACAGCAATTCGCGGCTTGTAGTGGATGAAAATGACAATGATAAGTATGTTTCATTCATTTGAAGTCGTGGGTCGCAGTAACGAGATACAACTTCAAGTGTGTACGAGAATAAAAACGATAACTTAGCGTTATTCCCGCCATGTTATTTATTAATATTTAAATGTTCGCGCACCTGACATTGTGTATCACTACCGCGAACCACAACTTCAACACTCATATTCGTTTAATTTAAGAAAAAAACATGTTCAAATTTTGATGTTTAAACACTCATTTCATTCCCAATAACAATGACAGACAGACAGACAGACAGATATTTTATTGACAGAGGAGAAAAGCCATTACAGACTTATTAGTCATAGAAATGAAAGAAATATATGTACATGTATATACGAGATTGTTGATTTGTTAAAATCATATGACAATATACATGGCATGACATACACAACTGAAATCATGTTAAGTGGCATTGCCAAAATAAAAACTGGGTATTTCGATAATATAAATGACTACTACGAAAAATGAAATAGGCATTGCCAAGATAACATGCAGGTCTATCATTTTGTTTCCCGCATTATCCCATATTTAATGGGATAATACAATTGATTAAAACGACTACAGTCGTGATCAGCGGTAAGGGGTTGAGAGATGTTAAATACACAATCGATCCTGATTTTGTAGGTTATTGGTGACGTCACGGACCATCTACTTCTCCCTGTTTGGTATGATGGATCCAGATGTGGTGACGATAGGTGGAGAATACGAGGATGTGGTCACTACCTCTGTGGGATACTTCTTATTCGGAGCTTATAACTGGATTAGCGTTATAGTTCTTATCAACATGCTGATCGCTATGATGGCAAGATCATACGAGTACATAGAGGTGAGTGTGATATTAAACGTCAAGGTCATTTGGGTACATAGAGGTTAGTGATAATAAACGTCAAGGTCATACGAGTATGTACAAGTGCGTCTGGTACTAAGCGTCAAACTCATAGAGTACATAAAGATGAGTCGGAGAATAAACAGGTCATACAGTTGGGCGATAATAAACATAGAAGTGAGTGTGATAATAACGTTAAGGTCATATGAGTAGGCTACATAGAGATGAATGTGATAATAACGGCGAAGTCATATGAGTACATAGAGATGAATGTGATAATAGCGTCAAAGTCATATGAGTACATAGAGGTGAGTGTGATAATAAATTCAAGGTCATGTGAGTACATAGAGGTGAGTGTGATAATAACGTCAAGGTCATGTGAGTAAATAGAGATGAATGTGATAATAAGTTCAAGGTCATGTGAGTACATAGAGATGAATGTGATAAAAACGTCAAGGTCATATGAGTACATAGATGTGAGTGTGATAATAACGTCAAGGTCATATGAGTACATAAACGTGAGTGTGATATTAACGTCAAGGTCATGTGAGTACATAAACGTAAGTGTGATTATAATGTCAAGGTCATATGAGTACATATAGGTCAGTGTGATGATAGCGTCAAGGTCATGTGAGTACACAGAGGTCAGTGTAATAATAAACTTTGCCGTTTTAGGGTGTCTGCTAAAGGCGTTCTCAATAAATAATTAGTATAATCCATAGAAATATGTAATCATATGTATGGTCCATCATATATTAACGTAATTTGATTATACAATACTGGTTTATTATTCTCCTAACAGGCTGAGAAAGATATGGAGTGGAAGTTTGATCGCGCTAAGCTTTACCTAGATTACATTAAGGAGGGTAACGTGTTGTGTGTGCCGTTTAACCTTGTGCCCACCTGGTGGGGAGCGGTGCAGTGTATCAGGGACATACTGGCCTGCTGTGGATGTACTGGGAAGAGAAAGAAAAAGGGAAAGAACAGGCTGGAGAACAAACATGTCCAGAGAGCTATGGAAGAGTCCAGAAGACAAAAAGTAACACCAACATACTTTCACAATTTGTTCAAATTGAATTTGGTGCAATTGTGTCCTAATTTGTAATAACGTTCAAATTTGTAATCAATTATTACAAATTGGAACGTATTTGCATTGCAATTGCGTTCCAATTTTTAATTACAAATTAGCACGCATTTGCAATGCATTTTCCTTCCAATATGTAATAATTTGTTACAAATGTGACCGAGGGTAACGTTCTTTGTCTTTAAGCAGCAGATTCGGGGTTAATGTGGGCTTTGACATTCTCATAATTCATATCACTTAATTCATCCAGTCAGTTTTTAAGTCTTTTTATTGCAATTTGGAACGCAAATGCACTGTCAATTTGTAATAATTTATTACAAAGAGGGACGCAATAGCATTACATATGCGTTCCAATTTGAAAAAAATGTATTAAATCTTGGACCGTTAATACAATCAATCAATCAAATTTTATTAAGATTTCTGTACAGGATTCAGGGTATATACATTATTAGTGGTATATAATTGTTAAAAATGTGACTGAAAGACGCAACATGAGTTGGTGTGTTGAGACAAATGGCCA
>OZ024918.1:52027104-52067673 GCA_964017125.1 Flabesymbios commensalis | reverse complement strand
CACTAACATAAAAAAAATACTAAATTTGAGAACAGCTTACATTTTCAGAAGGAAAATAAATGTATCATATTCAGAAATTACATTTATATTCACTTGAAGAGCTAGATTTTCTATAAAAAAAACTGTCCCTCAATAAATGTATTTGTTCAAATAGGGATGGTAATTCTGTTACTACTGCATGTGTATGTATACAACTAAGACACATTTGCGCACCAATATACATCTCGACAATAACATGTATTATATAACAAAGCCCAGCATTTCTATATTTTTTAAAATAGATGAACTCTTGCCATACGAGTAGGCCAATCTATTATCCCACACAACATTTTTCACAGACGGGCAATATCTACATTTGCTTAATCTTCACAACCCCCCAAAATCAAGTAATCTAAAATCGGTGCCACCACAGCAACATCTTTGTACAAGTATAATAATCCAGCTAGCTCACCCTGTCAAACCTTGGCGATCAGCGTCAACGCATTATATAATATAAAATCTAATTTTTATTGCTCCGAATGATCTGTTCCCAGATTTGGCAAGCGGTTCTGTTGTACTGTTGTAATAAACTCGTTCAGAAGGAAGTATCAGTTGAAACTGAACCTGATTAATCAGCTTAACATATAGCTTGACGCGACAACCGAGTTTTTACGATAAAGTAATATGTATTTGCGATTTCAGATTGTTTACCTCCCATTTTTACATATGATCCAACTTGTTGCCAACTTGTTGAACATTCGACATGGATGTTATAATTATTCCACGTTTACAACAGCATCTCGACAATCATTTATTTCATCTAAAATAGTATTTAAGCATTTACACATTTTTGTAGGTGACAGAATTCTTTTTTTTTATTTCACAGTGGATTGGAGCCAATTTGTGAGATGCTTATGATGAATATTTTTTTGCTATATGATACACAATTAATAAATATCTAATAATAACAGATCACATCGCACCCATACCTTTTTAATAAACCCTTCACCCTTAGAGCGCGTCTGTAAGAGTACACACATTTCTATTGGCCGTAGACCATAACATAGGTATTCAAATGAATCGGAAAGAGCTCACTAAGACATTTATATGATTTCAAAAATAAAAAAAACCTTTGGTCTCAGCGCTTTAAGGGTTATTTTCCTAATCACGTATAGCATTTTGAATCTTTTTTTTGTATCTCCTTCAAACATGAGACTTTGAATGAGAAATAAACGTTCTATTTGCTAGACATGCTTTTAATTAACCTTTAAAGCGCTGAATTATTTCGTAAAATGCATTCATTTGAATACCTATGTTATGGGTCTATGGCCATTATATATATGCTTACTCTTACAGCGCGGGGAGTGACTTTAGTCGTCAGAATTTGACGTCTACAGACGTCAGATTTTACAGACGTCAGATTCTGACGACTAAGTCGGTCCCCGCGCTGAAAATGTTAAATTGTACATACGTAAGTATTTTTCACGAAATACATTTTTAAATAGATACAAATATAAATTATCTAAAATCGATCGCGATTTAATGGTTAATATATAAAATACGTTTTTGTCCTATCAAAATCAATAACAGTCACATATTGTGATAACCTTGTTAATTGTTCTATTTCTAATATTAGATGTAGGCTTAATGCTGGACATATAGTCCAAACATCCATTTATTCTTCCAAAGATGTGCATTTTTTTTTTAATTTGTACATCCCTACCTTTTTGAATTATTATTATAGATCAAAAATGATTACTGATGCAAAATGATGAACGTGCTAAAATATCCCTGACGATCTATGTTAATTCGGTACGGCATTGTGTCATTTAGGTATTTTTATTCTCAATTAGTCAGCATTTCAGGTAACGTTAACGTCTCCAGAATCCACCCTTGCAAAGCCTCACAGAAAATCTATACAACGGGGCTAGAAATGTCAATATTGTTATCGTGACCATTCCTCAACGTGGCCCGCTTACAATTCAAAGAAGTGTCAGCAACCGTTATATTCTTTCTCGGTACTGAATCACGCTAGCCTATTTAGCAAAGTTTGCTTATGGAACTACTCATAATTATTCATCATAGATTATTCATGTTTGCCGGTCATTTTAGTGCACTTAGTGATATAGCTTAGTGATCACAGGGTGACGTTGACTTTGCACTAAGATTAGAATAGAACATATTTAACCCTTTCAAGCCTGAATTTACCATTGTCATCTTCATCCACTACAAGCCGCGAATTGCTGTCGCAATTCTCGACTTGTAGTGGATGAAGATGATTTGAAGTGGGTGAAAAAGCAAAGAAAATTGCTATGTATTGGTAAACCAGCTCCATGGAAATTTTCATTCTAAAACACTTAGTTGTAGGAAAATTAAGTCTGTTTTCAGGGATTCAAAATGATGCTTTAATGCATCGTGAGGGCTTAAAGGGTTAAACTCTGCTCGGGATGATATGTTTGCATCGTAATAAGTAGACTCACTCACTCACTCACTCACTCACTCACTCACTCACTCACTCACTCACTCACTCACTCACTCACTCACTCACTCACTCACTCACTCACTCACTCACTCACTCACTCAACTGTAACTGGAAATAACGTAGTAATTCCAATTTTACTGGGATTAAAAAGACGGTTAATATAGTTATTTTGTAACAAGTTATATTTGTGCAAAAAAGTTACAAAATACATTTCGCCCAGATTAGCAGTGAGTTGATACATAAATCTCCGGATTTTCGGTATGTAAAATTTAAAGGTTTACCATCTCTTAGAAATTTACAGTTTGAAAATAAGAATGTTAACCATCAATTTATTAGAGCTTCAACACAGCTGGTACAAGTATTATAGACAAATATGTATTCCACTCTATGATATATGAACATTTATGTTATTACGAGATATGATTGTGTTAGGTTATGATATCATGAGATATAGTTGTTGATGCTATTTTGATATAATTATGCTTTTTTATCTTATTATGAAATATATCTGCTTATGGTACAATGAGATATGCTTGTTTATGTTATTATGGGATATGCTTGTTTGTGCTATAATGAGATATGCTTGTCTATGATATTATGAGATAAGTTTGTTTAAGGTATTTTGAGATCATGCTTTGTTGTGTTATTATGATATATGCTTGTCTATGATGTTACGAGATAAATTTGTTTATGGTATTTTGAGATTTTGCTTGAGATTTTGCTTGTGTGTGTTATTATGAGATATGCTAATTTATAATATCATGATATATGTTTCTTTGTTATTCTTGAGGTTGATCTTACCCAAAATCATGAAGTTTTTATTATCTAATTAGTCATTTTTTGTCGAAGGTGTCTTATCTGACGTTATATGTTTTCAGTAGCGGATCCAGGATCTTAAGATAGGGGCGCCGGGGTTTTTGGGACATGCTCCCAGAAATATATTGGTATATTTTGGCAAATTAAGGACATTTTTAAAAACATTTTTCAAAAATAGGATCATAGATTCTGGTTTTAGGCCATAACGTGTGATCTGTTTGTATGTTTTAACTATTGTAGAAAACGTCTGGGAGGGCCATCCTGTCATTATAGCAGGGTGTGCGCACACAGGCTACGTACTTTGCTAAGACAGGATGTTGAGGGCCGGCCCCGATGGCTCATTCGTATCGACTAGGGGTAACCTGTAACCTGAAGGTACCAGGGTCGAATCCCGGTCGGGCCGGATATTAATCATAGTGATTGTGCATATGAGGTGCTCCAAACTGTTCAAAGGCATGGAGTGTACAGTGCTGCCTATGGTACTGTGCACTATAAAGAACCTTGAAGTAATTCGAAATAAGAGTAGGGCATTATTAGTCTCGGCTCCGGGCTTCCTCCTGTCGCGATATTGTCATGTTTGTGCAGTAGCGACGTAAAGCAATATTAACTCACGCGTCTGAGAGCTTTTGTTTGTTTGTTTGTTTGTTTGTTTGTTTGTTTTTTGTTTGTTTGTTTGTTTGTTTGTTTGTTTGTTTGTTTGTTTGTTTGTTTGTTTGTTTGTTTGTTTGTTTGTTTGTTTGTTTGTTGTTTGTTTGTTTGTTTGTTTGTTTTTTGTTTGTTTGTTTGTTTGTTTGTTTGTTTGTTTGTTTGTTTGTTTGTTTGTTTGTTTGTTTGTTTGTTTGTTTGTTTGTTTGTTTGTTTGTTTGTTTGTTTGTTTGTTTGTTTGTTTGTTTGTTTGTTTGTTTGTAGAACGCGTCTGAGAGCTGGTTTCAGGCTACAGTATGTTATTATATTTGTTTGTGTTGTCATTGTAAAAAGCCTCTGAGAGCTGTTATATGTTTGTGTTGTTATTGTAGTGAGCCTCTGAGAGCTGGTTTCAGGCCGCAGTATGTTATATGTTTGTGTTGTTATTGTAGTGAGCCTTTGAGAGCTGGTTTCAGGCCACAGTATATTATATGTAGAAAGCCTCTGAGAGTTGGTTTTAGGCCACAGTATGTTATATGTTTGTGTTGTTATTGTAGTGAGCCTTTGAGAGCTGGTTTCAGGCCACAGTATATTATATGTTTGTGTTGTTATTGTAGAAAGCCTCTGAGAGTTGGTTTTAGGCCACAGTATGTTATATGTTTGTGTTGTTATTGTAGAAAGCCTCTGAGAGCTGGTTTCAGGCCACAGTATGTTATATGTTTGTGTTGTTATTATAGAAAGCCTCTGAGAGCTGGTTTCAGGCCACAGTATGTTATATGTTTGTGTTGTTATTATAGAAAGCCTCTGAGAGTTGGTTTCAGACCACAGTATGTTATGTGTTGTTATTGTAGAAAGCTTCTGAGAGCTGGTTTCAGGCCACAGTATGTTATATGTTCGCATGGTTTTTATTGTAGAAAGCCTCTGAGAGCTGGTTTCAGGCCACAGACAACGTGATGGATTTTCTGAAGGCTTCTCGTTATGGGGATAGCCGTAAGGTGGCAGCACTAATGGACAGTAACCCAGATATGGATCTAAACGCCAAGGACATGATGGGAAACTCTCCTATCATACTGGCGGTCAAAAACGACCATCCAGAGGTAAGATTGACTACGTAACCAAAAACTTAACCTGGACGCCAAGGATATGATGGGAAACTATCATACTGGCTGTCAAAAACGACCATCCAGAGGTAATATAATATTGACCTCGTAACCCTTAGCCCTATATCTCTGATATCGACCACCGTAGTGCTTTTATTAACATTTATGTAGCCATTTTATAGAACTGAATGAAGTGTAAGCCTATAAATATCATTCAAATTGAGATGTGAACAGTGGGTGAGATTAAATCTGTAACCCTAACCTAAAATATGCTATAAATGCGACACTAGAGCTTTAAGGTTTAATATTAAATAATCATTATAGAGAGTACAACGCCTATTTTATATGTGCACTTCCAAATGAATACTCTGGTAATTTACTAAAGAGATGTGATGTGTTCTCAGCACTGCAATCTTCACCCACTTCACGTTGTGTCTCGCTACCGCGACCCACAACTTCAGGCAGGCAAAAATTATTATTCTTTGTTTAATTTGAGACCAAACAATTGCAAATCTTGATGTTTAAACACTTATTTTATTCCAATTAACTGAGATGTAACTGCTAGTAAATATATTAAAAAGGATTATATTTAAACTTTGTCATTTGTGCTTCAACCCTTTAGCCGCCAAATTATTCCATTCGAATTTTCACCCACTTAAAGTTGTGTCTCCCTGACGCGATCCACAACTTCAAGTGAGTGAAGATTATTCAGATTTGACAAAAAGGAGGTGAATTTTTTTTCCAATTTTGCTCATTAATGTCACTTTTTATCTTGTATCATGTTTAAAAGCATGTAATGTGTTAATACAAAATGTAAAATACGAATATGGACGGCACCGGCGGTTAAAAGGTTAAGTGTTTAATTCTGTTGATGTAGGTTGTGGAGCGGCTACTGAAGAGGGTGGGATACAGAGCGATCCGGGAAGCATTGCTCCTCTCCATCAGCCTGGATCATCACCCCATCAGTGAGATGATCATACGCCATCCCCGCTACAAACCTGAAACCACCTCAGATGCCGCCCAAGCCACCCTACCCACAGAGAGGACGAGCGACGCTCTGGAAGTGCAGCTCGATGGAAGTGCTGACGACGCACTTTTCGCGGCGGATGTCACCCCTTTGGTTCTGGCAGCTCAGAGGAATCAGTTTGAGATTGTCAAGTTGTTATTCTCGATGGGAGAGAGCATCCAAGAACCTCATTCCTACTACTGCAGGTGTACTAAGTGCCGAGGGGCGGAGTCTTTTGATGAACTTAGATTTGCCAAAACCAGACTGAACATCTTCAAAGGGCTTGCCAGTGAAGCTTATATATCTATCGTCAGTCCTGACCCATTCATCTCAGCCTTTGAGTTGGCGCACACACTTAGAGGAAATGCTAAAATTGAGAAGTATTTTAAGGCAGATTATAAGAAGCTGGCTAAGCAGCTTAGTGATTACACTCTCAAGCTGATGGACAAGGTGCGGGATGGTGTGGAACTGGACGTGGTGCTGAATGAGGCTTATGGTACACCTTACAGCGACCTGGATAAGATGGCAAGGCTCAAACTGGCTATCAGGTATCAGGAAAAACTGGTGAGTATTAGCCATCAGATACCAGGAGAAACTGGTCAGTATAGTCATCCAGCTGTTATTCAAATTAGGGGGTAGAATATCAGACTTCGGTCCATTTTTTTCATCGTTTGAAGCTGGGAATTGTTTTGACTTTAAACACTGTTAGATGAATGAAACAAACACTCGAGTAGCACAGTAGAACAAAGGAATTTCCTGTATTGTTGCAGCTAGAGTGTCGCATTTGAGATTCACATACAACACTTTGGCTGGAAGGGCCGATTTCATTAAATGTATATTAATAACTATGTAATGTGTCCGTAAGTAAAATGATAAACTTGACAAAGTAGTTGCCCGAGTGTATTTGGTTTTCTTAATAGTTGTAAATCGTTGAGACGCCACAAGCATTGTTAGTAATGCTATCACGGAATCAGTGGAGCATGAAATTCTTTTGTGAGCAGAAGGCTTATGTCAGATATATGCAGGTATTACCAAGCCGTGGTGTAAAAAAACTATAAAACAAGTAGTTGCCGTACATGTGATTGTGTTTGTATAGCTTCCATTACAGACCTTCAACAATGACCTTTACAACCTATGCCATCAAGTAAATACCAGGGAATCGGCTCTATTCATTTCTAACTTTTATTAGAATAATGCGGATTAACCGTAAGAAAACCAAATAAAACATTCACGCTTATGACAAATCCGATCCCACCGATTAACACCCAGAGGGACAAATTGAATGTTTTACATTACACAATATGTAACAGTATATAACAATTCATAGTTAAAGATGTTTAATACTTCACATGACTGCTGGGCATCGTAAACTGCTGATATAATTTTGTTTCAACGATGCATATTAGATGGCAACATTTGACAGGATTTTCAAGAAAATCATTTAAACAAAGGAACAAAATTAATACTAAATATCTGTGGATAAGTGTAGAGTGATCACATTATTCGATTGAAACTGTGATTTCTAAAATAATTTATTCTAAAATATCTAGAAATGTTAAAGGGACTGGCCCAGGCTAAAATCATCAAAAAATCGGTGATTTTATTTCGGGTTCTTAATATGACCATATGATGTAAACATGTACATAGACTAGAACTGCAAATTTTTATAATTTTTGTGCTGCGCATTTACCAGTTAGACTAGATATAGAGACGAAATCTCCGATTTCTAATTATTGACAACCATGTCAAAATTAGGAAATGCGGTAATTTCGTCTCTATATCTAGCCTAACTGGTGAATGTGCAGCACAAAAATTATAAAAATTTGCAGTTCTAGTCTATGTACATGTTTACATCATATGGTCATATTAAGAACCCGAAATAAAATCACCGATTTTTTGATGATTTTAGCCTGGGTCAGTCCCTTTAATAGAAAGATTGCAGACAGATCATATCTCAGTCGCCTTTGATGTCTAGTTAATTATGTTTGTTATAGTAAAATATAATATTGTTCTGTTATTGCTTATATTCAGTATGTAACGCATTCGAGTTGTCAGAAGAAATTGACCCATATCTGGTACGGTAATAACCGACACTTCGCCAACCTGAACCCGTTTCTCAAATGTCTCTGGCTGCTGTCTTTCACCCTACTCTATCCATTCATGGCGCTGGTGTTCTGGATCTATCCAGGAGGAAGGGTATGTACTTATAAATCATACTCAGCGATATTCACTTTTAATCAGACGTATATGGATTTCAGCCTATGATATTAAATGAGTCTTTAAATATCAATATTTTCATATGTTTGCTCTCAAATCAAACAAATATAAGTGATTTTCACGCACTTGAAGTTGTGGGTCGCGACACAACTTCAAGTGCGTGAAAAATTAAATTTAGTAATGTAGCGTATTAAAGGTGAGATGAAAAGAAAGGATACGATTTTATAAAATTATCAAGTGTAATCAGACGTATATCGATTTCAGTCAATACCAAACCTGGTTCATGTTTGAACAGCAATCGCTGACAGCAATATTATAGCCCACATGTGATCTTGTAAGAAAAACAAGGCTGTTAGTATTTCGTTCGATATGCCAAATACAGCACTCGTCCAATGATGATTGTCGTATTTTCTTGTAACAACCTCAAACAACACACCTCGCTAGTACTTAAAAATATTGTACTGACTCAATATTGGTTTGATGTACAGCCAGTGATGTAAACAAAACCAGCATCAACCCAGAATTAAGTTAGTGTTGACCCACCGTCCGCGTTAAACCGTCACCAGTTCAATGTCTCGATGTGGTTAGCGTAATATCACAATATATTATTACTAATTATTATATAATTCTGTTTTTCTTTTCAGGTGGGACGTTTTGTGTCCAACCCTATGGTCAAGTTCATATCCAGCTCCATTACACTTCTAATATTTGTTGGTCTAATCATAGCTTTTATGTGAGTATTAATATGGCAATTGAAGTATTTGTTTCAACAATATGATTACGATATCTACATAAATAGAAAACATACAACATAAGCGCAATGTTAAATATGTATTATTACATAAAACTAAAATGGTGTAGTTTAAATCAGAAACAAACCACCATTTATGCTGATTACCAGTGTAGGGTGTTCTACATTGAAGTAAAACTAGCCATTACTTCAGAAATACCATTTTTAAATGAATAAAAAATCACAAGGTAATATTCAACTTCAAGCCTACATCATTTTGCGGAGGGGGGTGTGGTGGTTAAAGCCACTTCCTTAGAAAGTCGGAAATCGCGGGTTCGAACTCAGATCCGGCCTTCAAGTATCAACGAAATAAACAAAAAAATGCCCTGCTCACTCATAGAGATTCAGTATTGTGCCCGAGATGTTGCGTGCTTGTTTGGAAAGTCGGTGATCGAGTGTTCGCGCCCCACTCTGGCATTCAAATTAAAAAAATAAGATGTGTCTTTCTTGATCACTTACAAAGATTCAGTATTGTGAGGAGCCCCCGTGACCGAGAGGTAGCGTTAGCGTACTCGGTCTCAAATCGCCAGGGCTCAAATTTCGAATTATGTGTCTGGAGGGCAGTGTCATCTCTTAATAAATTCATCTCACCATCCTCCTTTATTCATATTACCAATGACATTTATTCATATCACGTCGCCGTCACACTTATATTTAAAAAAGATGAGTTTCAGTGTCACCTGATTCATCTCACTATCCTCTGTTGGCTCAGATAAACATGTGTGTGCACATATGTGGCATAAAGCTCCATTCTTTATCCATTCATGTATTCATTTATTCATTGCAAAACTCAAACCACAACTAGTAACAGTGAGTCTCCTTTCCAATCAATATGCGGCGCAGCAATTAGGACTTGGTGTGATTCAGGATCCAGGATATATTTATTAAAAAAACAGGTACAATCATAAAAGGTAAAACCATATTTAAAAAAAAATGTGCCAAGGAGACCTCCCTTAAAGACACATTGTATGCATGTGGACTCTTCGAAGGCCCCACTCTACATTATTACTCTAACGTACATCGTCAAAACCATGCCAAGCTACCCAACAGGCAATGGGGCGCAAAATGATTGTCAAAGGGAATATGTGCGGCTAATATATCAGTGACATGTCAACAGATCTCCTACATAGTGCTCGTGTACTGGCTCCAGTACGTAAGTTATCGTAAGCGAAATATTTAGTGTTTTGTGCAGTCGTATTGGTGAAGCTTGCACAAATTATTAAAATAATGAAATTATCACCGCCCCCCCCCCTCTCTGTATTATGACAACACATTTGTTTGAGCATCTATGTATTTTACATGACTGTGTTTATGTTTGTTAGTACTTTTTTGGACAAATTTAAAAAATAATGAATTTGTAGACCCCCCACCGATTTATGACTACAGATTTGTTAGAGTATCTGAGTATGTTACATGACTGTGTTATTTTCAGCACAGATCAGGAGGCATCAGAGGGAATACGTCTGTCAGAGACGGGTAAGATGGGGGATCTATATCTACAATACGTTAACAGCTGTATAAAGGCAGACATAGAGCCTCTGGTTACAGACGTCTGGCTCAGATCCGATGATCTCAAGATCCTAACCATTGTCATCTCCGTCTATATACTTGGTGAGTAGAAACTAGGGATCATATACATATAATACACCCGTGACGCCAGTCTATTATTAAAACAGTAGATTCGGAACTACGAATTGACTGTTCTTTTTGATACTGGCCTGGTCGAGCACAATATACTGGTTTAACCATGCCACTACATTCCTAGTATTTCGCGGTCTACTATGATGACAAAGAAATTCCGATTGTCTATATCAAATCCTGGAACACATGTACTTATGTTGTGTCTTTTAATTCGACGGGTTCATACATACCTAAATATAGGGTTCTGCCTATAGGTCCTATATACTGAGTGAAAAACTAAGGTTTATATATACATACATACAGGGTTCTGTCTTGGCCCTATATACTGGTTGAATAAAAAAACTAGGGTGAATATATACCTAAATAAAGGTCTCTGTACCCGGGGTGTAGGCCTTATATACTGTGTGAGGAAAAAAAACTAGGGTTTCTATTTACTTAAATAATACAGGTTTCCGTCTTGGCCCTATATACTGGGCTAGTAAAAACTAGTCTAAAGAGTGTATATACACCTAAAATACAGGGTTCTGTATATGCCCTATATACTGGCAGGATAAAAAGCTAGGGTATATATATATTTGAATACAGGGTGAGTAAACAGCTACGTTACAAACACGACACATTGTTCCAATATTGTTTTAATGTTGAGCCAGCGTCATCGACAGTGGATGAACATTAATTCAACATTGGGTCATTCAACATTGGGTCAACGTCACGTGTTTATTAGGTTCATCCACAAAACCACAAAAGCTATGTCAGGGTGAGGACTCACTGAAAAACATGAGGTGTCATAATTGAGGTAAAACAATTATTACTTGTTACAAGCGTAATTGTATGCAATAAATAAACTTATCACGCACATTGACACGTGCAGAACAACCAGCTTTCATTTTTGATCGGCTGAATGAACTTTTTCCCCAATTTTTGGTGCCACTCTGTGAGGATGACTTATTACTGGGGTCACCTAGTGAGTGTGCAATATATTACTGCAATATATGTCTCAGGTTCTAGGTATCAAATATGTATTTAACAAAAAGATTAGATTATATGCACATGAGTGAAGAAAATGACATTGTTTGCATCCTGTTTCATGTACTATATCTAGCTATGACACCAGCTTAGTTTTTCCCATTCAATGTATACTGAACAATAAATATGACCCACTGTCAATGCTTTTCAGTATATACTGAAAATGTCAATATATAACAATATATAGAAGCAAGTTACTTGTTAATATTTTTACGTGAAATGTACCTTACAAACAATTTACTTGTGCAAAAAAATGACATATAGAAGCAATTCTTCGAATAAAACTTACATTCGTCTAGAGTGGGATTGTGGCTCAACTAAGGCTGTTTTAAATGCATAGCTAGTCCATACATTTACTTAATAATATAGGGTATACCGGGGATAGCATTAATGATATATTGCAAAAAAGTGGATTTATTTATCTTTATGGCTTGCAAAATTTGTCCTTACCAATTGCCCCTATTAAAGAAATACACATGCATTAAATTATTATGACTTTGTTTTTGTCGTACAGGTTACGTGTGGCAGACGTTGAAGGGTATTTGCCTGGAGAAGACCCATTTCTTTGTAGATAACTGGTACAATGTGATGGATGTGTTCATGTTACCTCTCTACACAGCGTCATTCGTCCTCAGATACCTGTCTATTGTGGAGGTGAGTGAGTGAGTGAGTGAGTGAGTGAGTGAGTGAGTGAGTGAGTGAGTGAGTGAGTGAGTGAGTGAGTGAGTGAGTGAGTGAGTGAGTGAGTGAGTGAGTGAGTGAGTGAGTGGGTGAGTGGGTGAGTGGGTGAGTGGGTGAGTGGGTGAGTGAGTGAGTGAGTGAGTGAGTGAGTGAGTGAGTGAGTGAGTGAGTGAGTGAGTGAGTGGGTGAGTGGGTGAGTGGGTGAGTGGGTGAGTGGGTGAGTGGGTGAGTGGGTGAGTGAGTGAGTGAGTGAGTGAGTGAGTGAGTGAGTGAGTGAGTGAGTGAGTGAGTGAGTGAGTGAGTGAGTGAGTGAGTGAGTGAGTGAGTGAGTGAGTGAGTGAGTGAGTGAGTGAGTGAGTGGGTGAGTGGGTGAGTGGGTGAGTGGGTGAGTGGGTGAGTGAGTGAGTGAGTGAGTGAGTGAGTGAGTGAGTGAGTGAGTGAGTGAGTGAGTGAGTGAGTGAGTGAGTGAGTGAGTGAGTGAGTGAGTGAGTGAGTGAGTGAGTGAGTGAGTGAGTGAGTGAGTGAGTGAGTGAGTGAGTGAGTGAGTGAGTGAGTGAGTGAGTGAATGAGTGAGTGAGTGAGTGAGTGATTAAGTAAGTAGGTGGGTGTATGTGTAAAATTTTCAAAGACAGAGACACCTTTAGCTTCTATTGTATATGCAGGTCAAAGAAGCGAAAACTTATTATTCCCGGGAGAGTTCATGGCAAGACTTATTGTCTGATAATAAGACGAATCATCTTTACTGGCTGGATGCAGGTAAGATGACATTCTATATAGACAGTAAGACATGATGTCCTTAAACACATGTTGGCATAGCTCACATTGATTAATCCTTGCAGTGCGGGGATCGACTTTAGTCATCATAATCTGACGTCTGTAGACGTCAGATTCTGACGTCTAAATTCGATCTCCGCACTATAAGAGGAAAAATATTTCTAATGGCCGTAGACCCATAACATAGGTATTCAAATGAATTAGAAAGAGCTAACTAAGACATTTATGATGATTTCAAATTGAAAAAAAAACTTTGCTTGCCATGTTTTTTTACAAGTTAATTCAGCATTTTATGGTTAACCCTTGTACAACTAGGTCTGTATATACACGGTCACAAGCAAGAAACAAATAATAAAAAATCCACTGAAATCAAATAAATAGTTTGTGATAGATGCTCACGATAGCTTTTCCCAACTTCATTTCTCTCTGGAGTATGACCCCAAGAACATTGTATTACTGACAATGGTCAAACTTTAAAAATACACAACATCAATAAATATTCAGGGAGTGCTGGGGAAGAGCTGATAAAATGTTCCCATAAAAAAATCAAATAAAACTTGTTAATAAAACGCTGAGAACTGAAAGAGAGATAGGCCTACTCCGAGCATGTGGTGCAAAACATTATTGTATCTATTGCTTTACAGATCGTTCTAACTGGGATCAATGGGACCCTCACTTCCTGTGTGAGGCCATGTTCTCACTGGCTAACCTTCTGGTCTTCATGAGGCTGTCCTTCATGCTGGCTGCCAGTGAAGTAGTTGGACCATTACTTATCTCTCTCAAAAGAATCATCAAAGTAAGTTGGTTTATCATAGTGTATCATAGCTAAACCTTTGTCCTGCTGAGACAGTATATATAGCTACCTTGTCATGCAATATAAATTACACTATTTGTTGTGATTAAAATCCAGCTGGTCAAATAATTCAATTTGAAAGATAGCAATTGTTTACAAACAATACCTTTTTGCGTTATTTGATCTAGTGTGATCTCTAGAACAGCTATAGTGACCTCCAGTGATTTAAGATAACATAACTATCTATTAGTCACAATGACTTAATACTTTTTCCTTTGGTCATGAACATAATATGAAGAGGTATGTTATCATGGCTGCAACTCTGTTTACCGAAAAAAGCTATTAGAATAATTCATAAGGCGATATATTCTTCGCACTACGACCCTCTATTTAAAAAAATACATTCTCTTAAATTCAAAGATCTTGTTGAGTTCAATATTCTCAAATTTTACTATAAACTTATGTATAACAAACTTCCAGATTACTTTCTACATTTAAACACAGTTACCTGAGCACAAACTCATAATGATAATACTCGTCTTAGAATAATGTTAGACAGATTCAGCACAGGCATAAATTTCTCCGGAAATGCCTTCATTATGAAATTGTTAGAAGTGCAAACAATACTCCAATAAAAAATCTTTACCGGGTTTATTTTATATATAAAAAGCCATATGTTGAAAATGTACCCCGACGATTGTCATCTGAAATACTGTCATTATTGTAGCAGGCAATAGTATAATATACGCCTTCGTTATCTTAACACAAGTAGTTCTCATCTAAGTGATTTTCTTATGTTTATGTGAAATAATCCACATTATAATGTAACGGATATCTATTTATTGATGCAAGTTTCCTATGTAAATATATACATTTTTAATATTTAATATCTTTGTCATTGTTGTTCATTTTTCCTGTAATATGTTTATTATGTAATTATGTACATTAAAAGGTGGTCTCCATGCCAGCGATTATTTTAATTTTAATGGAGATCTCCTGCCACTCATACGTTTAATTTTGAATAGCAATCATTAATCTTATATAGAAATACTTATTAGTCATCATGTCTGATTTGTTTATGGCAAATAAAACATTCTGTCTATCCTTAAGTCTGCCTTTTGGCTTTGCACGGCAAAACTGGCTTTGCACGGCAAAACTTATTATTGTCCTAATAAATTAACTACACAAGACTACACAAAAAAATAATTAACTTATCATGCTATAGTCATGCAGCTCAAATATGATTTATGTTATTTTCAGAACGTACTGGTTTTTAGTGTATTATTTCTTCTGGTCATCATATCGTTTGGTGTGGCATTTCATACTCTATATTGGTACTACGACGAAAACATCAGAAAAACGTCAGAACAGCCGGACATTCAAGACGCAACTACAGCGGAAATGAACTTTGGCCAGTAAGTCTGTATAATTTATGATAGTTAAAGTCATTTTGTCAGTAGAAGCAATAGGGTAATTAACATTAACCCTTTTACCGCCAAATTATTTAATCTGAATTTTCACCCACTTGAAGTTGTGTCTCGCTGACGCGATCCACAACTTCAAGTGAGTGAAAATTATTCAAATTTGGCAAAATGGAGGTCAACTGTTTTCAAATATTGCTGATTGATGTCACATTTTATCTTTATCACATGCTTAAAAGGTGGTACTTAATGTGCTCATAAAAAATGAAAACCCGAATATATGCGACACCGGCGGTTAAAGGGTTAAAAACGTGTCAGTGCATACAAAATAATAACTGCCGGGACATATTTTTTGTTTTTTTGTCTCACCCACTGGGCGCACGACGTTGTTGCGACGTTCAATCAGCGTCAATGACGTCGATTCAACGTCGCAACAAAGTCGTGCGCAATCGTCCAAATTCCAACACCACCGGGGATTCTACAGAAATCCATCCGGCCATTACGATGACGTCACATCCAGTGTTTCCCCTTGACATCCCATAATAAATAGTCATGGCTTGTTATACTGACAACTGACTTCGAGATTCCTACGAGGAACGGGAATTGCACGTTTTTACTGACTTCCCCACTTGCTGTTTTCCATTCACGAAATATGAAACCTTATACCACGTAAAATATGTGAAAACCCACTAGTTTTATTAACAGTGCCCACGGCAGCACTGAATAATGAGGACGCAATTTTAACGGGGGTCTCATTTAAATGAAAATATAAGCTCAAAATTTTAGGAAAACCACCGAAGTCCTCTGAAATAAAATATCCTACGTGTTGTGAATTCTTGAAAAAAATAAGTTTGAAATACATTGCTGGAAAACGCTATATCTGATCATGACAGCCTCAAGGTGAATGATAAGGTCCCTGAATAGATTAACATTTTAAGCCTTCACGCTGCATCAACGCATCATTGTACATCCCAAGAAACCTTCTAAAACTAAGGTGTTTTAGAAGGAAAGTTTCCATGAAACGGTTTTATCAATACACAGCAAATTATTGTATTTAACCCTTTCAGGCCTGAATTTACCATTGTCATCTTCATCCACTACAAGCCGCGAATTACTGTCGCAATTCTCGACCTGTAGTGGGTGAAGATGATTTGATGTGGTTTAAAAATTAAAGAAAATTACCATGTATTGGTAAACCAGTTGCGAGGAAATTTTCGTTCTAAAACCTTTGATTGTAGGAAAATTAAGTCTGTTTTCAGGGATGTAAAATGATGCTTTAGTGCATCGTGAGGACTTAAAGGGTTAATTATTTATCCGCTTCAAGTCTTCTTCATCAACTACAAGTCGAGAATTGCGACAGCAATTCGCGGCTTGTAGTGGATGTAAATGACAATGATAAGTATGTTTCATTCATTTGAAGTCGTGGGTCGCAGTAACGAGACACAACTTCAAGTGTGTACAAGAATAAAAACGATAACTTAGCGCTATTCCCGCTATGTTATTTAATAATATTTAAATGTTCGCGCACCTGACAATGTGTATCACTACCGCGACCCACAACTTTAAATGGGTGAAAATTACTTATATTCGTTTAATTTAGGAAAAAACATGTGCAAATTTTGATGTTTAAACACTCATTTCATTCCCAATAACAATGACAGACAGACAGACAGACAGATATTTTATTGACAGAAGAGAAAAATCATTACAGACTTATTTGTCATAGAAATGAAAGAAATATATGTACATGTATATACAAGATTGTTAATTTGTTAAAATCATATGACAATATACATGGCATGACATACACAACTAAAATCATGTTGAGTGGCATTGCCAAAATAAAAACTGGGTATTTCGATAATATAAATGACTACTACTAAAAATGAGTTAAAAGGCATTGCCAAGATAACATAGAGGTCTATCATTTTGTTTCCCGCATGATTATCCAATATTTAATTGGATAATACAATTGATTAAAACGACTAAAGTCGTGATCAGCGGTAAGGGGTTAAAGGGACTGGCCCACGCTAAAATCATCAAAAAATCGGTGATTTTATTTCTGGTTCTTAATATGACCATATGATGTAAACATGTACATAGACTAGAACTGCAAATTTTTATAATTTTTGTGCTGCGCAATCATCAGTTAGACTAGATATAGAGACGAAATTTCCGCATTTCCTATTTTTGACATGGTTGTCAATAATTAGAAATCAGGAATATCGTCTCTATATCTAGCCTAACTGGTGAATGCGCAGCACAAAAATTATAAAAATTTGCAGTTCTAGTCTATGTACATGTTTACATCATATGGTCATATTAAGAACCCGAAATAAAATCACCGATTTTTTGATGATTTTAGCGTGGGCCAGTCCCTTTAAGGGATGATAGGTACACAATCGATCTTGATTTTGTAGGTTGTTGGTGACGTCACGGACCATCTACTTCTCCCTGTTTGGTATGATGGATCCAGATGTAGTGACGATAGGTGGAGAATACGAGGACGTGGTCACTACCTCTGTGGGATACTTCTTATTCGGAGCTTATAACTGGATTAGCGTTATAGTCCTGATCAACATGCTGATCGCTATGATGGCAAGGTCATACGAGTACATAGAGGTGAGTGTGATGATAAACGTTAAGGTCGTTTGGGTACATAGAGGTTAGTGATAATAAACGTCAAGGTCATACGAGTATGTACAAGTGCGTCTGGTACTAAGCGTCAAATTCATAGAGTACATAAAGATGAGTCTGAGAATAAACAGGTCATACAGTTGGGCGATAGTAAACATAGAAGTGAGTGTGATAATAACGTTAAGGTCATATGAGTAGGCTACATAGAGATGAATGTGATAATAACGGCAAAGTCATATGAGTACATAGAGATGAATGTGATAATAGCGTCAAAGTCATATGAGTACATAGAGATGAGTGTGATAATAACGTCAATGTCATATGAGTACATAGAGGTGAGTGTGATAATAAATTCAAGGTCATGTGAGTACATAGAGGTGAGTGTGATAATAACGTCAAGGTCATGTGAGTAAATAGAGATGAATGTGATAATAAGTTCAAGGTCATGTGAGTACATAGAGATGAGTGTGATAATAGCGTCAAAGTCATATGAATACATAGAGATGAGTGCGATAATAACGTCAAGGTCATGTGAGTACATAGAGATGAATGCGATAATAAGTTCAATGTCATATGAGTAGATAGTGATGAATGTGATAATAAGTTCAAGGTCATATTAGTACATAGTGATGAAGGTGATAATAAGGTCAAGGTCATGTGAGTACATAGAGATGAATGTGATAAAAACGTCAAGGTCATATGAGTACATAAACGTGAGTGTGATATTAACGTCAAGGTCATGTGAGTACATAAACGTAAGTGTGATTATAATGTCAAGGTCATATGAGTACATATAGGTCAGTGTGATGATAGCGTAAAGGTCATGTGAGTACACAGAGGTCAGTGTAATAATAAACTTTGCCGTTTTAGGGTGTCTGCTAAAGGCGTGCTCAATAATTAATTACATAATCCATAGAAATATGTAATCATATGTATGGTCCATCATATATTAACGTAATTTGATTATACAATACTGGTTTATTATTCTCCTAACAGGCTGAGAAAGATATGGAGTGGAAGTTTGATCGCGCTAAGCTTTACCTAGATTACATTAAGGAGGGTAACGTGTTGTGTGTGCCGTTTAACCTTGTGCCCACCTGGTGGGGAGCGGTGCAGTGTATTAGGGACATACTGGCCTGCTGTGGATGTACTGGGAAGAGAAAGAGAAAGGGAAAGAACAGGCTTGAGAACAAACATGTCCAGAGAGCTATGGAAGAGTCCAGAAGACAAAAAGTAACACCAACATACTTTCACAATTTGTTCAAACTGAATTTGGTGCAATTGTGTCCCAATTTGTAATAACGTTCAAATTTGTAATCAATTATTACAAATTGGAACGTATTTGCATTGCAATTGCGTCCCAATTTTTAATTACAAATTAGCACGCATTTGCAATGCATTTTCCTTCCAATATGTGATAATTTGTTACAAATGTGACCGAGAGTAACGTTCTTTGTCTTTAAGCAGCAGATTCGGGGTTACTGTTGGCTTTGACATTCTCATAATTTATATCACTTAATTCATCCAGTCAGTTTTTAATTCTTTTTATTGCAATTTGGAACGCAAATGCACTGTCAATTTGTAATAATTTATTACAAAGAGGGACGCAATAGCATTACATATGCGTTCCAATTTGAAAAAAATGTATTAAATCTTGGACCGTTATTACAATCAATCAATCAAATTTTATTAAGATTTCTGTACAGGATTCAGGGTATATACATTATTAGTGGTATATAATTGTTAAAAATGTGACCGAGAGACGCAACATGAGTTGGCGTGTTGAGACAAATGGCCATTTTTTTTCGTTATCGTATAATTACAATTACTGTAAAATTACATTAATTTGTGAAAATGGCAAAGTAAAGATTTGCCATTTTGTTATGTACATATTTAGTTATGTACATATTTTTTTAAAAAGTACAATAACGCCGCGGAAAGGCACGCAGTGACTGCTGTTTTCATTTTTCACGTCTTATTTTCCTTTGCACTGCAGATTAATCGCCACTAAGCTAGTATGATTTATCTTTTGACTTTATTTTACCATACAGCAGTCAAATGGAGGTCCTGGTGCCACTGATGGTAGTCCTCATGTAACACCTGAGGTCGCCCCAGAGGCCATCATAGTGGAAGAGCCGGAGGAAGAGGAGCCGACAAATAAAAAAGGACTTTCTGAAAAATACAAGGTAACATAATTTCAGTGAAACAAATGTTTTAATGTGTTGCATTAAAGCTACGATTTTAAAGCTACAATATGTATTTACGGAGGATTTTTATGTTGGCATTACCAATTTAAGTCCTTATGCACCCTTGTCGTATTAATACGCCATATGGCATAATTCTGTTGGATACAATTCATATTATACAAAATTATACAATACAATACAAACAAAATAAGGATGTTTTAACTTTTTCGCTACAATATGATTATGTATTCTATAAGTTTAATAATGTGTACCCACCGTTTAACCGCTAAACACTACTATAGTAGTTAAGTCAGTGTTATTAGCATGCCAAAATTACATTTATTTGGAATGAATTGAGTGTTTAAACATCCAGATTTGCGAATGTTTTGTCCCAAATTAAACAAATGCGAGTAATTTTCAACCACTTGAATTTCTGAGGCGAAAATATGAATAGAATAAGCGAGAAATGGGTTACAATGAATTTATATGTGGAAAAATGTTCAAACAACTATGTATAATATTTGGAACGCAATACATACGCCTACATTGAGAAGCAATCATTCAAAGGTAATGGCACAATCGGACAGATGCCAGCCCCGATGGCTCATTCGTATCGACTGGGGCTTGCAACCTGGGGTTACCAGGTTCGAATCCCGGTCGGGACGGATATTTGTCATCGTGGTTGTACATATACAGTGCTCCAAACTGTTCAAAGGCATGTAGTGTACAGTTCTGCCTATGGTACTGTGCACTATAAAGATCCCTTGAAGTCATTCGAAATAAGAGTAGGGCATAGCCCCGGCTTCGGGCTTCCTTCTGTCGCGATATTGCCATGATTCTGCAGAAAGCGACGTGAAACAATATTCATATATATATATATATACAATCGGTCAAAATAGAAACGTTCTGGATTTCCCTTTGAAATATTGTATTCACCTATTTATTAGCCTCTCAGTGCGGAGACTGACTTTAGACGTCAGAATTAACAGATTATAAAGACCGTAGAAAGATACCATAGATATGCAAATAAAGCAGAAAGAGCTAACCAATACATTTATGATGATTTCAAATCTCTGGTCACCATGGTTCATGCAAACATAGTTCAGATTTGTAAGGGTTAGACCCCGGTAATTGTGTTTGAGTTGGGGATTGCGACATAATATTTGAAGAAGACTGAAGGTACACTGCCTACCCTAGACACTGCTACTTCGCATGTTAAAATGTGCAGATGGTTGACGTCATATGTCCCCCACTCTCAATTTCAAGTATTGTAGTAAGCTTGTGATTGGCCGGCTGTCTTGCTAAAAGTACCCTGATCGGCTGGCGAGAATAATATGGTGGGGGAGGGGTGGGTGTAGCCAGACACCTGTGTGGAGTTAGCAAACGCAAGGATTTGACCCAATGCTGTTTCAATATTGGCCCACCGCCAACGGCGCTGGACCAACATTGAAACAACATTGGGTCACGTCTTCGTGTTTGCTGGGAGAGCTGTCCGCATTTTGATACACGCGTGCCGTCTATGTCTGGTTGGAACAGGCTGCACAGTGCTCTGTGTAGACTGAAGGGTGTATAGGATTATTGAGGTGGTAAAGGCCTAGCCTTAAGAGCTAATATTTAGGAATTATTTTTTTCGCCCACCCAAAATTGTCCCGCTACAGCAACCCACAACTTCAAGTGGTTTAAGTTACTACAATTTTCAGAATTGGAATCAAAACATATGTTAAGCGAGCATAGTTAATGTTGTTTTATCTTTCAAAATACCTTATTCAAACAAACAATAAAAAAGTTAAAAGAGTTACATGCGTTTTTTCAACTCTGTTATGTGTTATTCTTAATCCACAGAAAGTGATGTCGAAGATTACAAAGCGTTTTATACAGAATGCCAGCACCAAGAACGAAGAGGACGGAGATGATGGTGAGAAGAATATTATAACCAGTCAAATATTTCAGAATGAATTGAAAATAGAATTATAAAATAATATTTGTTATTATCATAATTATAAAGTTCAATATGCATTATCACTAATAAAATGGTTCACTCCCCGCACAGTGCCGCTCGCTCGCCCTCACAGACACTGCTCAGACTGGTACTAAGACTGTTTTTTATGGCAGTGCCAGTTAACATGATTTTAGTTATGTTCGTCATACTATGTATATTGTCATATGATTTTAACAAATTCATAATGTTGTATACATATACATGTACATATCTCTATCTTATTTTTATGACAAATAAGTCTGGATTAACTTTCTTTCTGTCAGTAAAATATCTGTCTGTCTATCTGGTACCTAAGTCTTACAAATAATCACCGCTGTTTGCGATGTTGGTGCCTCGAGTTCAGCTGTCAGTCAATGTTCACATAATCTGACAATTTTAACCATTTCCTGGTCTGTGGTGGGTCAATTACCATCATCTCCACCCTGTGACTATCATCCGCAAACCCAAGCAAAAATATCAGGGCGCAAGATTGCCTCCTCCCCCCCCCCCCCACTCCGCATTCCTGCACTGATGTTTCAATGAAATAAAATGGTAGCTCAGCACAATCCTCTTTTTCTGATAGTACATGTATACGTTATTTATTCACATTTGTCGACATGCATGTAAACAATGATACTGTCGTATTTGTATCAACTTTTCATGTCTGTTTACATGTAGTGCCTTAATAATTATTGATAGCATAATTATTTTGTATTTGCGTCAACGTCTCCCATTTGTTATTATGTATTACATTGGAACGAGTGCTGTTTTAATAATTGACCACCGTCAGCGACGCTGCCCAAGATTAAATCAGCACTGACCCACCATCCTAGCAAACACAAAATATTTGTATAACATTTGTACAACGTCAGTCCAACGTCTTCGACGTTGGCCCAGCATTGTACAAATGTTACACAAATGTTTTGTGTTTGCTAGGATCTCCTGTTTGCTGAAAGTATCCCTGTTTCTATGTGTTTCAGCTGATACAACGACCACGATGTTCAACGCGATGAAGCGTGATTTGTCTAACTTCCGTCATGAGATGGTCAGTAACATGTCCCGTCAGGACCGTGACCGTCAGACAGTGGCCACCAGTCTACAGGGGCTGGAGGGGAAGGTGGAGGAGGCACAGAGACAACTGACTGAGGTGGCAGACTCATGTGTCACCATAGAGCAAACCCTGAGAGAAGAGGTGAACGTGAAGCTCACCCGTGAGCAGGAGATAGTCACAAGAGTGGATGAGAACGTGCTGGGTGTGCATGATAATCTGAACGCGTACGATGAGGCAGTGTCCACAAAACTCAGAGATATCGAAGGCAAAGTGTCAGATAATATTAATAAGATGCTTCCCATAATGGAGGCTTTGACCGATATACAGAGCCGTGTACGCCGTCTAGCGACTGAAGAGGTGGGTGGGACCTTAACCCACCATGTAGGTCATGTCAGGTCACAGGTGCCTAGGAGTATACCACAGTGGGTGCCTAAAGAACAGAGTGCTAAAGAATGGCCTACAGTGACCTCGAACAATAACTCATCAACTCAGGTGAAACAAAGCGGCAAACCTTACAGTGTGAAAATAAGCAGGGTACCCTTACCAGCGGACTGAACAAAACAAGAAGCAGGATAAACATCACACTGGACAATACAAAAATAATATGGTATGCTTTGTTGACGCTACTACCGCGAACACGACATGTTGGCCCAGTGTTGGTTTAATGTTGGACCGACGTCGCAGACGTCGGGCCAACATTTAGCCAGCACTGGGTCATCATCATGTCGAGTGTGATGTGATATCACACTACTCGTTGCATTCATTTGAATCGGCATTGCTGATTTAAATACCAACTCAATAAACAATATACAGATATATACAATTTTACAATATTGGTGCTTTATTGAGGTGTACACCAATAAATTTATTTGAAAGTCTACATTTGTTTTTAAACAAAACCGTTTGAAAACTCACACCACATCTATCAGCCTGAAATGATTAAATATAGAAAATGGTTTGCATTCCAATGTCACATATCATGTACGGTATTTTATTTTCATGTGAGTAGGCAACACTTAGTTTTGTTCTTTTTTCTTAAAGGGACTTAATCAACGTCTTGTGTTTACTCGGATAAGCCTATTCAGAGCAGGACGACTTCAGATAAGGATATAGATAGATAGATATTTATTGACGACGGTAAGTCTATGCAGACTTATGCGTCATTAAAATGAACATATGTACAAGACTATATACAACAGGATTAGTTCGGTAAAATATGCATGCTAAGTTAACTTAAACATGTTAAAATCAAACGACATTATATACTAAAACAAGCACAGGTTAAATAAAATATGCATGAGAACTATCTAAAATAACATACAGTTAAACAGCATTGGCATGATATTTTTAAGTTTCCCGCACCAAAACCAGAGATATATAGCTACTGCATATAGCAAAAAAACCATCTGGAAAGCGTAGAATATAACTTTGTGATGATCATCAGTTTAACCCTCTTCCGCTAAGTCATCTTACTTAAATTTTCACCCACTTGAAGTTGCGCTAAATTAATAATTTGTAAAAAAACATCGCAACAAAAGTTTTTTCAATTTGAAATCATCATAAATGTCTTAGTTAGCTCTTTCTGATTATTTTGAATACCTATGTTATGGGAGTCTGGTCACTAGCAATATGTTGATTCTTACAGTGCGGGGATCGACTTGAGACGTCAGAATCTGACGTCTACAGACGTCAGATTCTGACGTCTAGAGTCGATTTCCGCGCTATAAGGGTTAACCCTTTCCGCAAAGTTATCTTACTTAAATTTCCACCCACTTGAAGCTTGAAAATTACTCACATTTGTTTAATGAGAGACCAACCATTTGTTTAAACACACATTTCATTTTCAATGACAGTAATTTAACCTTCTAGTCAAACAGAGTCACCCTTTCAGCGCGGGGTCCGTCTTTATACGTCAGAATCTGACGTCTGTGGACGTCAGATTCTGACGTATAAAGACGATGCTCGCACTGAAAAAATTAAACTATTTATAATGGCCGTTGATCAGTAGCATAGCTATTCAAATGAACCGGAAAGAGCTAACTGGGACATTTATGATGATTTCAAATTGGAAAAACCCTTTACTCTCTGTGGTTTAAACAAAAATAATTCAGCGTTGTAAGGGTTAAAAAGCGACTGTAGTCGTTGTTAACGTTGAGAGGGTCAACGTATAAATGTATTAAACTACCAGGATTTAGGAAGTGATAACATATACTGTAGATATGGTAATTTTCGCGTGTTTAAATTGTCGCGAATTTCTGATTTCGGACTTTTCACGAAGCTTAAAATTCGCGAATTTTTCATTTTTCTTTAGTAGCGCTATTACAATATTAATTTTCGCGTGATTCTTGAATTTGCGAATTTGAAATTAAAACCTCGTGAATATTACCAGAGCTACAGTATAACTGTATACTGTACAAATACTCTGTTTTTACGTATTTTTATCTGATATAAGGATTTGTTTGTTAATTGTCGATAACTTTGTATTTTATTGGAATGTTCATATGAATAAATATACTGATTTCCCAATTTGGTAATTACCTCATTAGTTTAGCTCACATAAATTGCACATATATTATCATAAATACATAATACAATGTATTTCTGCCAATATTCAGTGCACAAATTCAAAATATTAGAGATGATAGCCGGGTTGTAAAAGTGTGTGTGGATCCCTAGCACCCGAAGGGTGCTGAGAGTGAGATAATGGCATTAGGATATCTTGTTAGTGAGTCCTTTTTAGCCTACCAATTCCTTCTGTATACAAAATGTCTGGATGGAAAAGAGGACTGGAACCTGGAAAGTTGAAATTGAATTTAATGACCTTGGGATTACAAGGGTCACCTGAAGAATGAGGTATTGAAACAAGCCAATTGCTGTCCTCGTATCTCTGATCTCCATCTTGAACTATAATTTCAGTCTTCGAATATGAAAAAGCAGTTGAAAAGAATTTCGCAGCTTAATTAGACTTTAATGTGATTATGAATGTCTAAGAATCACCTGAAGTATAAAGGGCTTATGGCCCGACTGTTGAAAAGTAATTAATTTCAAATTTTGCATTGAGCTGTCTGCACGGTTGGTTAAATCTACCCTGATTACTGGCTTATTACAGCGCGACATTATAAATGTCGACTGTTGCAGTATTGCTAGAGGACGGTACTCATTCCTTACTTCGTTGCTCAATAGTTGATCTGATACGATCTGATTTAAATCTAAATTGAACCCTGATGTTGATGCACTTACCAATCCGTTGCCAGTCACATACACCAGCACGCCAAGTAGAAGCCAAGAGAGCTATGAAAATATTTGAATTGATTTGATTGCCATAGTTCCGAAAACTGTACGGTATGAATTGGAATAGTAAAGATTCAGAAATAGCAGCGGATTAGCTTGATTGTGGAATCAAGTTACTTGCGCTGTTTTGGAATTCTTTTCAAAGCCACCAGCGGATTGGAAAAGCTCTTCGACCATGCATTATAAAGACGAGGGGACCAATACACGACTTGCTCATCACATGACACGATAATCCAATCACCGCCGTCATTCAACGGTTATTTAATTTAGGAGGTGGACCACCATACTTGTAGACTAGAGGCCAATTCTAATTAATGGTCTAGAAATCAGTTCTGATAAACTGAATGGTTAAAAGCAGACGACTATATTTATCCCATTCCTTATGCTCCAGTGATTCAAACCCAGGCTGTCGTCCATTTGGGAAAAAAATATTTAGAGCCATAAGGTCAAATGACTTTATGGCTACAAGGTCAAATGGGAATTTTTAACAAGTGAAGCTAGGAACAAGTGTAATACCTTATATTTATGTAATTTTTACTGGTCAATCCATTTCTGAAATTATTTTGTTGATTTAAGGTCATCTTCAACGTCAAAAGGTCAATTTCAAGGAAAATATTATTTTTTAACAAATAAAGCTAAAAACGTGTGTAATACATACTTTACATACCTCATTTTCGTGTGATTTTGTCTGGAAATGATATTTCTGGTATTATTTTTGTAATTTGAGGTGATCCTCTAGGTTAAAAGGTCAATTTCAAGGTCAAATATGATTTTGTCATATATGTTACAAATGAGAGCACATATATTACATTGTTTCGATGTGAATTAATACCTTTTCATTGTCCTTTACCGCCTTCTCATTGCCCTTTGACGCCTTCCCTTTCCTTGGTCTGTTCACATTGAGCATGTTTAATCATTTAAATAAAAAAGAATCAGATTACCCAGTCAAAATCACACTTGACATACTCCATTTTCTAGCATATATGTTAAAAATCATACTTGATTTTGAAATTGACCGTAAGGATCACCACACTTGTTTCTAGCTTTATTTGTTAATAGTCATAGTTTTGCTTACCTGACCTTGAAAATGACACACTAAACATGACAATGACCTTTAATCATCAAAATAGTAGCATAAATGGATTTTCAGTCTAAACTACACAAAGAAGACGTACTACACTTCTTTTGCTATTTAAGTTTGTTAAAAATAGTATTTTCACATTTTTGACCTCGGAGTTGAGTTTTTGATGATCTTGAAGTAGAATTAACCTTGAAGATGACCTAGACTCAACAAAATAAAGCCAGAGTTAAATTTTTTGGTCAAAATCCCATGAAAATGAGGTATTACATACGTTCCTAGCTGTATTTGTTAAAAATGATATTTTCTCTCACTTGACTTTGAAATTGATTTTTTGACCTAGAAGATCACTTTGAATAAACAAAATAATTTCATACTCCATTTTCTAGCATATATGTTAAAAATCATACTTGATTTTGAAATTGACCTTTTGACCGTAAGGATCACCACACTTGTTCCTAGCTTTATTTGTTAATAGTCATAGTTTTGCTTACCTGACCTTGAAAATGACACACTAAACATGACAATGACCTTTAATCATCAAAATAGTAGCATAAATGGATTTTCAGTCCAAACTACACAAAGAAGACGTACTACACTTCTTTTGCTATTTAAGTTTGTTAAAAATAGTATTTTCACATTTTTGACCTCGGAGTTGAGTTTTTGATGATCTTGAAGTAGAATTAACCTTGAAGATGACCTAGACTCAACAAAATAAAGCCAGAGTTAAATTTTTTGGTCAAAATCCCATGAAAATGAGGTATTACAAACGTTCCTAGCTGTATTTGTTAAAAATGATATTTTCTCTCACTTGACTTTGAAATTGATTTTTTGACCTTGAAGATCACTTTGAATAAACAAAATAATTTCACTTGTTCCTAGCTTTGTTTGTTGAACAATTCCTATTTGACCTTGTAGCCATAAAGTTATTTGACCTTGTGACTTAAAATATGTTTTTCTCAAGTGGACGACTACCTGTGTTTGACTCACTGAAGCATGTGGAATAAGATAAATATAGTCGTTTGCTTTTAACCATTCAGTTTATCAGAAGTCACATTTATGATAATGGCCTCTAGTCTCGGCATGCTGGACCAGATAGCTAACGTGGGCCTTTCACAGTGGTCACCTAAGTAAAATCATGTGTCACTATTAAGACTTAGTTATCGTGACGCCTTTCGTGACCACATGTTACACGTCTTCCGATTGGTTATACGTGAATGTGGGTTGACCTCAATGTGTTAAACACGTATATAGCCGTATACATTTGCGTGGAGGCCTTCTTGAATTTTAGCACATTATATTGCTTTAATGTTTTTTTAAACATTTTTTTTCGAATTCCTCATACCTGAAAACCTAGGTGGAGACACTAAAATAAACCTTCAATGGGATTTTTCTAGAAAGTGATGAGTAATCATAGAATTTTCACGTGCGGGTGCCGCGTGGTGGCCATCTTGGATTTTTGCTTCCTGTGACTTCAGGTCAAACTTTGTAGAAATCTACCCTCGTTCATCTGCCTCCCATAAACTGGCATAAACTAACAGAAAAAATTCTGAGAAAAACCCTCGACACCCCCATATCTTCAAATCCTCGATCCGCCCCCGCACAATTGGTAATATTACAAGACGTCCAGAACATCTTCATCTGCTCTTTATTCTCATGAATTAAACTATTTTCTGGCGAATAACTTTCATGTTGTGTAGGGGGCCTATTAAGACGATGTACTGTTCAGATTGTGATAAAAGCACCAAATTTCACACACGGGTATATTTTGATGTCCTGAGTCAGATAAGAGGAACACCCCAATCGATTTTGACCCGTAAAATGTCCTAATTTGCCTATTTAATAATATCCGCTAAATCAAACTGAATCGGGTTTTTTACACTAAAGCTCGCTTTGTTCTCGGCAATTTGTGATTGTATTTGCTTTTATGTATTCTAAAATTATGTCTCAGTAGCTTTGGTTATATTTTTGATGCTTATTTAACCCGAAAACCGCCCGAATCAGCATAGCGGAATTATCGTATTCACATAATAATTATAATTTTTATTATAACAGTTATTTGACTGTACATACTACTCAATAAAAGTAAACATATTATGTAATTAATCGAATATCAGCCAATTCGGATAACTAAATTCAAAATGGCCGCCAACATTATCATATTCAAAGATGTATTTCAAGCTATAATATTGATAACAGTTTATTGGACTGCATGCATTACTTAATTTAAAGCTAAAATATTATGTAATTAATCAAACATCCTTGATATTTTCGTTATGCTTATGTAAAGCGTTCGGCATTTTCTGGCACGAACACATAAAGGTTCATTTTTTAGATACTATGCCGGTACAAAAAGCTGGTGAATTGTATGTAGGATTACAATTGAATTTGCAATGAGAGATCTTAAGAAACTTTGACGATATGATTAACACAAAATGCATTGAAAATAAACTAGATTGGCATTTCTATACCTAAAAGTGTTGGTGTAAAGTAACATTTTACACCATCAGCAGTTTTGTTAATCAACATAAAAAAACACGTACAATTAGCACATACTGTAAGTCTAGCTCATGTATTCTCACTTTATGGGCAACATATTATATCATACCTTCTTGTCCAGCTTAGATGCTAATCCCTGGGATAATAAACATTCTACGTTTGAAACTTAACATACTTATTATTAATCCATCTTAAATTTCAGTTATATCAGACACGGAATTGGTAAAAAACCTCAGCGAGTCGGGGAGAGCCAATTTATTATAGACGTACATAAATATACTTCATGCTTTTACTACTGTAATACTGTTGAGACAGCTGAAGCCGATGTAGAACACACATAGGCGAGATAACACATCATATTATCAGATTATGGGAGAGAACACACATCAATGTGTATCACAAGCTCGTAGCAGACATGTCTTCGTGAACATAACATACATTCATGCACTCGTACATAAGTTGTTCTGACAGGAAAACCAAGCAAGATACCCATGGCAATGCTATTATGCATGCCTACATGTATATTTTTCCTATGTATGCTACTACATCCGATACATATGCAGTGTCGCCATGTACATCTCAGTATCATCGAAGAAACTATGGAGGCTGGTGAAGGAATCGAGAAAGGCGGAAGGCGTGAAAACAGACGCGGCAACGAGTTTCAAAAATGTCATAAGAGGGAAAAATAGTTGTGAACATTATGTTATCGAAATCAGAAAAAAATACTTTTTAAAAAACTGTCAACGATTGTATTATGCACCAGTGCATGTAAAAATGTAGACACATTACAGTCATGTTGCTAAGAAGACGCTCGTGAATCATGCTTCACATTTCATATATATATTGAGGACAAGATAAAATGTTTATACGAACCACACAATGAACCGTATGTAATATGGTGAGAGAATTAGTCGTTTGTGGTCAGAATATTGAAAATGAGAGATACTGAGCATTATCACTGGTGATGAACTGAAAAAGAAAATATGATTACTAAATACAGATGCTCGTATACGAATTCCTATGTTTATCTTCATCAGCGTGCATATACTTTCAGTTCTTATAAATAACATTTGGATAGCTTTGGAAACCACAAGCTGTGTAGTGTAAATACAGCAATACAATAATTATTTCGTCGAGATTGCACGACTTGTATCTGAAACAGTCCCCTCCCCCCAATGGCTACACGTCAATATGGAATATATCTGGCAGAGGACATTAAATGATTATCTTAAACGTGCTACTCCACATAACTGAGGTGGCGAAAATCAGGTGATAAACCGGTGCATGTGCTGGATGACTCTTCCAAATTCTCACTAAACAAATTGTCCAGGGTACTCCAAATGTAAACAGATTGAACTTTAGGTCCATATGAATGTACTGATCTTTTATATGCAGAGGTGATCGTGCACTTCAAGTGGAATTGTGTCACTACAGCATTATTTAAACAAGGCTATCTGGAATTTGCGCAATTTAATAAAGGCGACATTTTGCCCAACTATTGTGGCAAACTATTGTGTATGTTTCGTTGAAAATTCTTAAAATCGGTTACCCGTTATTTTGTATGTGAAGCCTCGTCTTTCAGCTGTTATAAACTTAAATATTTAGCTATGGTATATATAAGGATGATAAGATTTTATTGAATAATATACAGAATATGCTGAACTTGAAATTTTAGTGAAATCACAAAATGTAATCACAATATTTTCATTCCATTTTGCTCATGGCGTCCATTTTGGAAATATGCAGATTAGGATAATTTAGGCGGTTTTGGTTACATAACGTTTTATCTTCAATGGAGAAAATCATTGAAATATGATGTTTGCAGCCATTTTAAATTCCGTTAGTCTAATTTGGGCGATTTTGGGCTTAATCATAAATATATCCAAATATACTGAGACACAGATACACATCATAGAAATGAATAAAATCACAAAATACGGAAAACAAATAGAGATTTAATGTAAACCAAAAACATTTTAGTTTTACTTTGCGGCCATTTTGTAATATGTAAGTTAGGACAGTTTAGGGGCCGAAATCGAGTGGGGGTGTTCCTCTTTTATGATCTATGATATGAATAGGCACCCGTGTGTGAAATTTGGTACTTTTATCACAATCATAACACTATGATGGATGTTTAGACCTTAGGAGCTGTCCTATATGTATGTGAGCATGATGGATGAATGGTTTCTGTTTCTTTGAAACCAGGATTCCAAAGCGGGCGACGAACTCGCGATCTCCGACTTTCCAGGCAGGAAGCTACAACCAATAGGCTACACCGGGCACGTAAGCTCGTACAAAGACAAAGCTAGAAGCCTACGATATATCGTATTAAGCGTACGAGAATACGGGCCCAGTACCCACGCCGGTATGTATGTGATAGCTTGATCCAACATTAAAGGGACTGGCCCAGGCTAAAATCATCAAAAAATCGGTGATTTTATTTTAGCTTCTTAATATGACCATATGATGTAAACATGTCCATAGACTAGAACTGCAAAAGTTTTTTTTAATTTTTGTGCTGCGCATTCACTACTTAGGCTAGATATAGAGACGAAATTCCTGATTTCTAATTATTGACCACCATGTCAAGAATTAGAAATACGGGAATTTCGTCTCTATATCTAGTCTAACAGGGGTTACATGTCATGGTGTGTCGGACCAATGGTGTGTCGGACCAATGGTGTGTCGGACCAATGGTCAGTCACCAGTCTAACAGGTAGTCTAAATGCGCAGCAGAAAAATTAAAAAAAACTTTTGCAGTTCTAGTCTATTGACATGTTTACATCATATGGACATATTAAGAAGCTAAAATAAAATCACCGATTTTTTTTATGATTTTAGCCTGGGCCAGTCCCTTTAACCATTTGTTGGGTCAGTGTAGTGTAACAACATCAAGCCAGCATCTGTAGGCCTATAGCAACTCTTGTGAACTGTGCAGCACCCGCATAAAACATCTAATACTATCCCTTTAACTGCAATCTATATGATTTGTGTTTCTTGTTACTTTTAATATAAGCTCAGTTCAAGTCAAATATTGATATTAAAATAATTATTTATAGTAGGTGTCGTGTTGTGTTGAGTGGATTTGACATTTTCAGGGAACATGACATTCCGTGTAGGGTCTAAAGCAGAACTTGATTTCATTTTTATTTTGAAATACTTTGTGGGGCATATAGGAAGTAAAGGGTCGTTATGAGATGTGTACACGTGTGCCTATGCCTAGCAAACACGGGACGTTGACCCAATGTTGGTTTGATGTTGGCCTAGCGTCGCAGACGATGGGCCAGCATCAAACCAACTTTGGGTGAACGTCCCGTGTTTTCTTGGTGTACACTTTAGCAGCACGGGAGTGTAGGCCTACAACACGTTGCCTGATTGTTTGGCCACACGAAGAATGTTCTGAGAAGACACACTGTAGACTCCGTGTCAGATTATCACTGAGATGAAGCAGGGTTGTTTATGACATCGGTGGGGATGGATTTGTCCAGGTAAAACATTTTACTTTGGAGGTTGATTGGTATTTAAATTACGAATGAAAATGTGTATTTTACAGGGGTCTCGTGGTTACATGTATAGGGCCTAAATATACGTGTGCGTCACATAGTCCCAAATGTGCCTGAAAGTTTTGTAAAACGTTACAAGGGGACGACACGGCAATGCGTCACACTGCCATGGGACGACTAGTCAGGGGGCTTAACCCATATTTACCCCTGAATTGTTCAAATTGTCCCAAAAGCACCAAATTCAGACCACGTATGGCAAGGCCATATACTTTTGATTTCTCGCGGGAGCCAAGCTGAACTCCCGTCGTGGGCGCCATATTTGACAAATCCAAGATGGCCGCCATTCAAATTAGGGTCACGTCATAACTTGTAAACTAATAGACGTAGATACGCATGTAATACCACATTTCTATGGTTTGCGAATATGTAGAATCGATTTATGATGTTTTGAAGTTGATTTGGGAATTATTTAAAGCTCAAAAATATATGTAAAAGTTATTTTCGTCAATATATACGACATAATACGCAGCTCAGCAACACAATCGTCTGTGTCAGGCATTGATAACTACCCATCTAGAAGATTTGGTACTAGAGCCAGTCTTTGGAGTTCCTGTGTATTAGTCATATTAGATAAATTCAAAATGGCCGCTGTATATAACAAGCCTATATCATAACTTGCCAACTAATAACAGTAGTGACACACTTAATAACATTTTTTTCATATGGTCTTCATAAACGATTTTAAATATATAGGCAGTAAATATTATAAAAATCGTACTAGAAGCAAAAGAGTTGAGTCAGACGTCGACATTAAGAGCTCATTATTTCATTCGCTTGTAAGAGCCAGTTTCCAGCCAGGACAAAAGGATTTTTTAAAGGTTTTATTTTTTTGTACGTTTTGTTTAGGTGGTGCGAATCTGTCATACGTTCGGTTGGCGTTATTATACCACGAATTTGAACAGTTTGGGTAACTGTATATGCTCTGAGTCAACCACCGCTACCAATGAGCTATCCTTGCGCCACAAACGTATTTTAAAATCCAAGATAATAAGTTGTAAACTTAAAAAGGTCGAATCAAATAAGGTAACATTTTGTATTCATTTTTTACCATGAGGAATCTATTTATAATTACGATACATGTAATATTACAGTCACATATGTACATACATATACACATATTTTCAATATATCTACAACATTTTCTGTTCTGATGACTGTACATCTGGTAATTTTCGCGTGCTTAAATTTTCGCGAATTTCTGATTTTGGGACTCTTCACGAAATTTAGAATTCGCGAATTCTCATTTTTCCTTGGTAGGACTAGCGCTATTATAATAATAATTTTCGCGAGATTCTTGAATTCGCGAATTTGTCCTACTCGCTAAATTCGCTAAAATGAAAACCTCACGAATATTACCAGAGCTACAGTATATAATAACAAACACAACCCTCTGTAATACTTGTAACCTGGATAGCTAATATTATTAATACATTACATGAACAATATTGCTGGTATAATCTGATAATGGTTACAGATACATTTAAACCTTAACGCTTCTATTTATCGAAATATGTCACAAAATTATTCAGTTGTTCCATCAATGCTAATACATCCATCCTCATACTTGACAGCTATGTGGATCTGACACCTGTCATGCAGGATTCCCAGTACCTCTTTCTACAGTGTACAAACGTTGCTTGAGTAAGCAATAGTTGTCCAAAACGACAAACATATTTTGCTATGCTCATCCCATTACCCACCCCATGCATCAAAGTCAAATTATCTATTTCGTAATGGTTGATTGCTTGCAAATAAAATCGGCTTGTAGTACAGATCTCTTCAGATGATCAAAGAGCGCAGCTATTGTTGGTAGGATATGCTCTGATTAGCGGCTGTTGTGAAGGAAAAAAAATACATCTGGCATCATTAACATATTAAATAGGGCCACTTGTGTTGCTGTACACCAACACAACATATCTTTCAATGGGTTCCTTATGAACATATTCCAGAGTCAAACATTGTGGATCTTCGGTAATAGTAATCAATGTCTTAATCAGGCCTGAAGTGTTTTGCAATGTAGTCTGGTATTCTTATTGTCACAGGTTTGAAGGTAGGAGGTTGTATTACAACCTATGTGGATATGAAATAATGGTGACGCTATTGACTAATAGGAGCCTAGCTGTTTTTCGGAATATACTAAGGGATTTCTCTATAGTGTTTTCCAACACCAAACCTGATCCATTACTCTGAAAGCTTGACTTTTTCAAATCAACTGAAAACTGGAACAATAATGTCACTTTTGATCATTCATACAAAAGCTTTGGCTCAGGTGCAACAATTCATGTATCTGCCTGTGTTGTTGTAGTGTTCTCACATCAAAATGTAATGATCTGTTTGTCAGCACCATCTCTGAAACTTGATAAACCTAAATCGAACACGTTATATGATGGTCACTTAGGGTGGAATCAGCACGCCCAGACAAAAGTACACCCGCTTGAGATACACAGAATCGTTCCCATAATCGGTTGATACTTCTCTGCAATATGCAAAAGCTCGAAGCTGCATCAGAAATGTATCCTCGCTTAAGGTTTCTGGATATTGTCATTGTAGCTCTTTGCATATAGGATAGAGTGGCAGATCAGAGCCAAGAGCTAGCATATGCGTCTGGTTAAGAAATTATAAGCTTTGCTTTACAATGCCCACGGATAATGTCCACAGAGTATTCAAAAATAATGGGAGGATATAAATCTGATCACGATCGAAGTTTGACAGATTCACCTACACTGTGGATTAAAACCACCCCATGTGATTACACCGTTTGTATCTATTTTGCCTTTCTCCAACACTTCTGCAACATCTGAAATCCATGCTTCATTCTTTGAACTACTATGGGATGATCTGACTGCATCTTGTTCGCTTTTAGGAACAAATACATCATGGCCGTTCATTGAAATACGGTAACAATTGCAAGTAACTTGGGCTTCAGTTCGTCATTTTGATCAATATGGTCCACTATAAATGGGCAGAGATACAAAATAGTCACAGCAAATGTGAACACTGATAAGATAAATGTTTAGAAAATAAATCCAATGCGTTTCGAACGTCTTAACATGACTTGTATATTTTATCTTGATACTTCAAACGTATAGATCTAGAATCCAAAATAATTGTTTGTTTGTTCCAATTATATTCATAGATAGATGCTGGTCATATAAACCAAGTGATATAAAAATATACAAATAATTATATATGTAACCTAATTAAACGATATTCTAAATTGTGGCTTGAAAGTCTTTTATGATGTTTTAAATGGATAAAAAAGTATACAATTCTGACTTTCAACATGCATAATGGATAATACCGGTACTATACCTGACATGTGACATACTATGTAAAATTGTTCTTGTTGAATATTTAAAGTAATATTGATTGGTTGAATATCAATAGCTCATGGCAATTTTTTTTTTGTTATACTGCACCATGCCAGTTCAAAATAAAATGAATCTTATCTTATCAAGCTCTAGTGGAGTTTGACGAATTACATTTTAGAATTTATGCACCCACTCACTTTTAAAAACTAATATTATAAGGCAGTTTGAAAAATATATCTGGTAAATAGCATCACAAATATGCAGTATAATGCTGTATTAAAATACATTTTAATAGTTTTTTTTCGGTTTACAGCATTTAGAAATTGTCCAATATGGCTGATACACATGAACCCCAAAGACTTACTCTGGGACATACTATTATGGATTGGTCATTGTTAATACCTGACACTGATCTGTTGCTGAATTTTTTTTTTTTTAGAAAATGTACGTCATTTAAATCACTAGCATTATAATTACATTGAAAATGTCATAACGTTTAAGAAAATATCATTTATATATATTTGTGCTTTAAATTGTTCCCAAATCAACTTAAAAACATCAAAAATCAATTCTACATATCATATCATATCATAATTCTACATATCATTGGAAAGTGGTATTACTCCCGTCTCTACGTCTATTAGTTCACAAGTTATGACATAACCTTAATTGGAATGGCGGCCATCTTGGATTTGTCCAATATGGCGCCCACAGCCGGAGTTCAGCTTGGCTCCCGCAAAAAAAAAAATTATATGACCTTGGCTATAAGTGGTCCAAATTTGGTGCTTTTGGGACGATTTGAACAATTATATGATTAAGCCCCCTGACAAATAGTGTCTTTGAAAAACCCATACGACTTCGCGCGGGACGTCGCGCGGGCAATCGCGTTCGTGGTTTTTACGCTTTAAAATATTATATATTCTTCGGGGCAGAGGGAAAAAAAGACTCTTGATCAAATACAAAATGAGGCTCCGAGCTGTCTCATGGTTATCACCGGATATTATGTTCGGATTCTCATTAACATGATTAACTGTGGTGAGTAATTTTCGCTGATCTCTCAGTCGATTCTCAACCAATTGTTATGAAATTTTACAAGCACTAACGTTATTTTCTTATGATGCGGCGACTACCCTGAACATTTCTTTAAGAAGTATTGCATAGTTTAAAATATCAGTATATTTATCATGTAATAAATGCCGCCCTCTATTTTAAACCCATTAGTTTCGTCTCAGAATTTCATTCCATGTCAAATAGCCTAACCTTTGAAATACCTTCTAAAACTTCGCCGCATGACCATGATGGCTAGACAAAAGTATTTGCGAAATGCCATACAAAATGTTGCGAAATGTATTCACCCAAGTTAATGAAATTAATGTGAATCTGACTATATGTAGATGTGTCCAAAACCATTAAAAACTTCTTTTTGACCTATATATACTGATAATTATGTTGACATTGACCGGAGTAAAATTCGGGCCCAAAGCTAATTGGAATCTGTTTTTAAGCCCCCCACCCCACAATAGTTTGCCAAAGTTCAAAATAGCCCAAAAAATTCAAAATAGTCGACAAAAAAATAAATGCCCAGAAAGTGGTCAAAATTTAAATTGACCGAACCTAATTGCTCCAAAGTGGCTGCCAAAATTCAACATGTTTAAATGACATCCAAAATACAAACTGCCTGAAAAAATTGTCGAAACACAATACGACCAACACAATGTTTTTGTTTACTATTCAAAATAGCCACCAAAATGTAAAATGGCTGCCAAGAAACAAAATGCCTGGAACATCTATCAAAAGCTAAAATTATCAACAAAATTAATTAGTCTAAGACGTCGGCCCAACATTGACCCAACATTGGTTAAATGGCTCGTGTTTGCTGGGTGAGATGAAAGATTGGCTGAATATCTGAGAGGCCATGGAAGGTGAAACCCGAGTAAAGTAAGGTTCTACTTAGCATTGCATTTAATAAAGCACTGACATTTGTTTCCACTATAAAAATTCTTTCAATTTGTCAAAATATGCCCCCAAAATTATGCCTCCAAACCCCCGCGCCCCCTTTCCTTACATCCCGGGACCGCACCTGAAGACAGCCAGTTAAGTACCCAGAATAGAGCTGAAAGGTAATATGTTAAAAGTAACCATCTGCGTTCTCATATGGTTACTTGGTTCTTTCTAGGAATGATGTTTTTTTCAAATCGTTCTTTTCCCAACTGTACAAAACATATAATAGAGGAGATAGGCAACCAGCTCATAGGAAAGGACATCGTCAAAGTTGATGTCACTTTAAATTCCCATTACACGATCATATTATATAATGCTCTGATCGAAGTCCTGTTCTACTATGATCATGTGCCTTTTCTACAGTGATTATCATTATCATTCTGTATTGGGGCTTGGGACTCTTCTTTGCCATTGTGTACGTATCACTTGTCGTTACCCATCGTTCGTTTTCGTAGCAGCATAGTACACCATCAAAACTGAAGAGTCCATTTCAGCATTTGGTTCCAAGTACATTATGTGATGAACATATCGGTACACTTTGAATAACGAGCCTGAAATATGGCAAACAAAGGCACAATGTTGTATGTTTGTCATCAAAATAGAGGGTTCAATCGATCCTTCGATGAGATGAATGAATATAGCACTGCCTGTATCAAGTCTCGTTGTGACAACGACCAGCGTGGTAGTATGGTAATATTTAGTCTGGAGCATGTTGTCCGGCTGCATTTGGCAATCTTATCTAGTTTTGTCATGGTACCACTAAATAAAGAAAAATCTGCGTCTTTAATCACAGGTTGTAGCAACTCTTCAACCAAAAAACAGTGCTCAAAAGTTTGGGGATACTTTTTCCCACTGAGGATTTGTTGTCAGCTCTCACAAATATACCAGGTATGATTTCTATCAGACCTTAAGTATGACGATGGTATATGTAAAGCTCATTAACCTCATTTGCCTTCCATCTATACTATGCATATAGGAACTATGCATTTTGTTTAAAATATGTTGGGTTATAGAAAAGTATATCAATTGTCACCTTTTAAACAATTCTGTGAAAACTTGATTTTTTGTCCCGATTTCTTGTACGAGACCAACCCTTGTTAACAGGTAATAACAGTAATAATCGTGTCGCGGTCGGCAAGGAGGGGGTTATCAATTTTTTAAGCGATGTCATATCTGACTTTGACAAACGCAACATCTCTGATTTGCGACACCATCTGGTGTCTTAATCATTGCACTCAAAACAGTTTTTGTTTATTTGCGTTAAACATGTTAAACCCTTATCTCCTTGGATGTGTTCCTGGTATAAAAATAACTTATTTGATTAATTAATTAATTAATTTATTTATTGAGACATATTTATACAGGGTGGACATTATTAGCAGTCAGACAATTTTTCATATGTGCCCTGTAGTGATTTTGTTATATGAAAACAATCATTCAATTATATAATATATAATACAGATGAATATATATATAATACAGATAAAAAATGTTTCAAAGTTAAAACACATAATATAGAAATGTTGCCCGCGCCAAAACCAGTGACAAAAAAACTACATATATATATATATTAACTGATTAATACTGTTGTGAATAGTAGATAAAATACACTCTGGAAAGCGTG